>JAQBSW010003852.1:0-76933 GCA_029291075.1 Eudiplozoon nipponicum | reverse complement strand
AGAACGATGCAGCAAAGCGTACCACGCAACTCAAAATCTCAACCAGACTCTATTATAATATTTGTCAAGACAATTCAAAAACATCGACAATATGTACAAAAGAAACTCAAAAATTACATTATTTAAAAAAAACAATAATGTTTTATGAAATCAGCGATAACATCAAATGCCCAAAAAAATAAAATTTGATTTATTTTTATTTGAGGAGTATATCGATGTCAAATGTAGAGATTCCAACCCTATAATTAAATGAGAACCCCATAGATGCCAAGTCGTTTTCAGTCTTAACATACCCATTTGAGTCTGATAAGCTAGTATTCTTGTTCACACCTCCTACAATCATGTCTGCTATACCTTGAGCTAATTTGCTTGTGATCCTAGACTTAGGATTAGCTTCCATGTTGATCGAAACTTAAATATATATTAGATAATATTTTATTAGGCAACAGACTGTGTAACTCTTAAGTAACAGTACACCCGATCAAATAATCTGGAAAGAAATAAAACGCCAAAAACAGAATTATAAATTTACTTGTTCCAGAACTTCCCCAATAAGTACGATTCAAAACGAAAAATGGTAGCAGGTGTATATTGTGAAAATCGAGCATTTGTAAACCAAAAAGCATAGAAAAACAAATGCAGTTTGCTAAAGAAAGTCACGTCAGTCAGACTCAGATTACTAAAACACTGAAATTATGCACAATTTAAAAGTATATATACTGTCAAGTGGATTGTATGCGCTAGTATGCAATACATTTGTTTCCAAGCTCTGACATAAATTGACTACCGCGATCACAAATGCCTATTTCCAGAACACGATAACGCGATATCCAATTATGTAGGAACGCGAACAAGACTTCTTGCGCTGCCATATCCTTCAAAAATGCTACTTCGAGTTGGCGACTAAAACGATCTATCATTATTAGCAAAAATGTTTGAACGTTGGCTTTAGGCATTTCGAAAATGTTTATGTGTACATGACTGAACCGTCCAGTTTGTATCCCAATATTTTGTATCTCGGTTCTGGCATGTCTCCACACCTTACAGGTCTGACACTTGACACAGGCACTTACCCATACTCGTATGTCTTTAGACATGTGCTGTCATACGTAACTGTCGTTAACTGATCGAATGGTGGCTTTTATGGATGGATGTCCCATATCATGTAATTGTTGGATTATTTTGGCACGTAACTGCAATGGCACATATGGTCGTGATTGATCTCTGGACGTTTTTCATAACAACCACTTGCCACTCAGGAGCTTGAGAACATATGCGGGTTTCTTTTACAAAACAAACTTAAATGGATCCATTCCTTGTGCTTTCTCGACTTGACTGACTAAATTGTTTGGGCAATCATCTAGATTCTTCAATTGACCTTGATATATCAGCTCGACATCTGCTTCATTCGGTCTGCTAAGTGCATCATCTACCACATTCTCTTTAACAGCAATATAAAAAACAATGAAATCGAACTATTCTAATCGGGTAATTTTGGAATTTAGCATGCGAGAGTAATTAAGCCTTGCTGTTTTACCAAGTATTCTGATCAACGGCTTGTGATCTGTCAATAATTTGAACTGATGACCATCTAAATAATGCTTAAAATGTAGCACTGCAGCATACACATCAAGAAGCTCTTTACCAAAAGTATCATACCATTTTTTCTCGATCATTAGGTTTTCAGCTATAAAACTCAATCGCTTTTACTATATCATTGTCTATTTGCTGAAACACTGTCCCTTTTGCAACATCTGAGGTATCTGATATTAGATCGATTGGCTTCTCCCAATCTACAGGTGCTAGTTTTGTTATGTCACTTAGCATTTCCTTGACCATCTGGAATTTTTTCGGTCTTCCTGATTCAAGTTTATAGGCCAAGACTTCATTATCGTGCTCTTTTCACGTATGAGTTGGCTTATTAACGATCCTACAATTCCGGCAAGATCTGGAATAAATCTTCGGTAATAGCTGATCATGCCCAAGAACCTTCGCAACTGGTGCACGGTCCGGGGCTCAGTTACGTCCCTGATAGCTTGGATTTTATCTTCCAAAGGTTTAATTCCGTCTTTGGAAAGTGCATACCCAAGATACTTAACTGAAGAGCATTCCATGTTACTCTTATTGGGTTTGACTACCAATTTATATTGCTCCAGCCTGGTCAAAACCGTTTCCAAATGCTTACGATGTTCATCACGTGATCGACTAAAAATAATTATGTTGTCTATGTAGACACTCGCAAAATGGACAATTCTGAAGGACTTCTTCAGCCAAATGCTGGAATGTCTGACTGACATTCGTCAAATCAAAAGATATTCGAAGAAATTCATGTGATCCCTCTCCTGGAAAGCTGACTGCGGTGAGTGGTATCAAACTTTCTTCCATTGGTACCTGGTAGTACGCTTTCTGGATATCTAAAGTTGAATAAACCTAATATCCCATTATATCTCGGAACAAAGTACTCTGGTTAGGGAGAGGATAAGAATCACCCTTCGTCACTAAGTTTAATAGACGATAATTCCCACAAACCCTCCATTGACCCGGTTCAGGTTTGGGAACTACCACTATTGGGGAAGCAAAATTGGAATCTGACCTTCTACAAATTCCCTCTTCGCGCAATTGAAGAAATTTAGACATAGCATTTTGTTGTTTGTGTTGTTCTAATGGTTGGGCCTTTAGTCAACAAGGCAATGTTATCTGATTAGGTGCTCTTTTATTTTGTCGCATCTTTTGCTTTTGTCTTCGTTTTACCTTTTAAAGGCATGCCTGTGAGCCTTTGCAATGGAACCCCCTACGGCTTCTTCTAGCGGGAATTTTATCCTTTTTCCGGGGATGAATACCTCTATACCGGTTTTGTGCCTTCTTTCCATTTGGGTCTACCTAAACGCGGGTATATGCAATTCTTTCTTTGGAACTTTGCACTTCGTCCATATTCATAATGGGCCTTAAACTATCCGCGCGGCCCATCGAAGCGTTGACGCGAGTGATTCCCTCGACGTCTAGTATTTCTATCCTGACTCTAAAATTGCGAAAGATTTCTCGCCATATCATCCATTTTTCGAAGTATACCTGCACCTTCTTTACATAATAACGCACACTTTGTTCAGGCGTCAGAATGGTTTCGGTATCTGCCCTGCCTGGTTGCACAATAAAAGAATCTGCTGTTACAGCATGTACCTGCGGATCCTGCTGTTTATACATCCGTCTGGTCCTCTGAGTTTACTTGGCCAATCAACATTCATTGTTTCAAATACCTCTAGTATGGCACCAAGCCTGGATGGTAGCTCAGCTGTAAAATATAATTCACCACATCTCTAGATATTTTCAACCCGGAAGATTTCGTACAAAGGCGTTCATAAAATCTGATGAGAGTTGACGCACCATCTTTTCTAGGAGTAATAATTTGCACATTTATGCCGACCTTCCAGGATGATATCTCTGTTGAATTTTGGCCATTAGCAACTCAAATGCATTATATGGTTCTTCTTCCACAGTTCTGTTTCTAAAGTTTTCCTAGGTGCTTCTGAAATTCTCTGGCAATGCCATCAATGCTGCAGCAAATTTCCCCTTAGGGATTACAATTTGGTAAGTTTTGAATATCATTTGGGCATCCGCGACCCTACTTGAGTGTATTTTGGATTTATGTAGTGGAAGGCTGAGTATTTTTGGACTGGCACGGTCGCCATATTTTGTAGAGGTTCAAACCCTATTAGTAAATTAGAGCCCCATAGATACCAAGTCGTTTTTAGTCTTAATATACCCATTTGAGTCTGATAAGCTGGTATTCTCGTTCACATCTATTAAGTTCATGCCTGCTATATCTTGAGCTAACTTGCTTGTGTCCTCAAATTTAAGATTAGCATCCATACTTATTGAACATAAATATATATTTGATAACTTAGTTTTAGGTAAAGGACTGTGTACTTCTTACATAGCAATATACCCGATCAAATAATCTGGAAAGAAATAAGAAGCGAAAAACAGAATTATTAAATTACCTGTTCCAGAACGTCCACAATATGTACCAATGAAACCACAAAATGATAGCAGGTGTATATTGTGAAAATCAACAATTTGTAGACCACAACGGAGAGTAAAACAAATGCAGCTTCTTACAAAGAAAATCACGCCAGTCAGGCACAGATTGCTAAAACACTGAAATTACTCACAAATGAAAAGTATATATACTGTTAAGTATTTAAGCAAAAAATGTTCTAGAAATAAAACGAGTAATTTTTTTTCTAGAACATTATTCGTTTCAATCAGCCACGGTGATTTAAGTTTATCAATACTGTCACTTCTTTAATTTTCAGAGTTTGGAGGAAATATCTTCCTCTACACCAATAAAGGAATTATCTACCACAAGATATAAAATTTAATACACCCATTTTTTATGCAATTATAATTTGAAATTAGAAACAAAGTATGTACATATATATAAATTTATTATAAAGAATATCTATAAAACACAGTTTAAACAGCCTTTTTCTATCCACTTAAACTCAACTTAACTTTAATACCTGGTGCCTTGTTTAGTCAAATTTGTTGAAGTTGGATTACATACATATAACATACAACAATGAAGAGGCAGAAGAAAACGGACATATTGAGTAAGGTATAATCGTGCATCGAAATTCAAACAGTTCATCAGTTTATAATCCGAATAATGTACTAACTTTCTTTGGTTATAAAGCTGAGGCTTGAATGTGTTACATGCATTCGCCTACACTGTGCGTAATACTTTTTCTATTTTTGCTTGGAAGAAAGCTTGGAAATGCGCCTTATTTTAAGTGTGATTTAAAAAAAGATGTGTTTATCTATCGGAGAAACGTGCTCCTCTACAAGAATACTCTTGATTTTTCTTCACTAGTATTTGTCTAGTCCGGCCAATATTGCGCCCTGGGCTGATTTGCATTTGTACAAATAAACAAATTTCTACATTACGATTGTTGACAGCTTAACCTTTACGTGTATTTTAAGCTCAAGTTTTATTGTATAAATAAGTTTAAATTTGTATTCTAATTCATTGACTAAACATTTTGAATCATGCATCCCCATTTATAGTTATATTACCGTATCTTCTTTTATTAAGATACGGCATCATTACATTTCGATTGCTATTTATGCTCCATATTTGCTTTAAAACACTTTACGTGGTACCCGTCTTATAAGAAAGTTTCTTATAGCACCGCCAGTTCTTGGCATTACAATTCATCACAACGTCAAGGAAAGACAGTACGTTATACTTGGTGTTTCCGCCTACGAAAGTAAACAGAAAGTAATGGCCCAAATAGGTAAATTATATAGACATATTATTTTTTTCACTATCTACATTTAAAATTATGAAGGTGTCATCAACAAACATTAGATATGAATCGCTGTGTTTTTAATAATTGATTGTAGTTTAGAATATAATCATAGGATAGAATCACTTATTTGGAGTAAAGCCACATATGACCTTTTAATTATTGTATAAAAATTATTGAATAAAAAACGTGAAAGATTGAGAAACACCTGATGTCATGATTAGTGGAATCATAACTGAACGGTTATCAGTTGTATAAAAACTGGTTAAGGCCAGTAAAATAAGTAAATCTAATGTCTGAGCACAGAGACAAATAAATCCACCGCATGTTACCTGCGTATTGCGCGCGGGTGTCTTTTATTTATTAAACAAAACCCTATTAATTACAATTAAAATTGTAGTTCAAGAAATCTCAATTAAAACTGCTTGAAACTAACAGAGATTGTTTCTAAAATCATAAATAAGAGAAATATTGTGTAAAAACAGAGTTTGATTAATTGACCTTAAAGAGCACTATATTTGTCAAAATTGAACATCGTTGGGTTGTAACGCGGAGCCGCGTGTTACAAGCTAATTAAATTTGTATAATGAAACATGAAGTTTGTCGTCATTATCATAATACAGTGTACATATTAGCAACATTACAATAGTCACTCAAAGTTCAAACTAAAGTTTAAATTTACAACATTGTGAAGTGGAAGCATTTGTACAATATAAGAAAGACATTTTACTCATAAATGTGTATACAACAAATCAAAGTACAAATAACAGTAAGCAGATTAAACCTATCAGATAGGACTTAAAGTGTTTTACTCAGAAAATATATACAACTAATCAAAGTAAAAATAACATAATGTTGATTACATATGTAAAATAGAATCTGGAGTGTTTCTTCATTATCATAATACAGTGTACAAACAAGTAATAGAACATTGGTCAGTCACTAGTCATGTATAAATTAAACAAATCATTCCTGCAGGCTCTAAGGCACATTCAGAATTTACACACACTGACTAAATTAAAATTTATTACAATAGAAAATAGCTATATATATATATATATATATATATATATATATATATATATATATATATATATATATATATATATATATATATATATATATATATGTGGAGTAGATTTTAAATTACAGTTATTCCATATAAGATAAGTAACATTCTAGAGTTTTAAGTTTATTCAAGTATATCGAAGTATCTTTGTTATTAAAAACCTGCAAGTCATTTTGAATACTTTTTAATTCGGTGTTAAGTAATTAAAACGGCATCTTAGCAGTAGCCATATCTCTCAACTCAATTAGAAATTTGTTCTAATTGTCATATATTTTAGAAAAAGAAAAATATTTGTCAGCGAGTTTACCTAATGTAATGGGTGTGAATGCAGAAGGTCCAGTCCTTTAACATGTCTCATTCTTTTTCATTATCGGTCTCATATGCAGCGCTGTACATTGGTTCAGATGATAGCTTTAGATTTGAAATAATAGGGGGAAATTCTCAAGATCGGGTTGGAAACAGCGGCATAGCTATTGGAAAAAATAATAACACAGTACAAACTCCTGTGCACAGATTTTTACATCGGTGACATAATCGTATCTGATGATTTGCCTCATATTTAAATTTCTTACTTTTATCTTTATTGTAGTAATTGTAAAATGATTTGATGTAATTCCTTTTGCCGATTTCAGGGCAAGATAAAAAAAATAGGCACTTAGGCAATTAACAACCTGTTAATACTTTTTTGTGATGACAACTAACGTTATATTTCACTGTACATATTTACATAATATGAGATATAAAGAAATGTGTCATTATCACAGAATAAAATAATGATTGGTTGGTCATTCGCCAAAGCGAAAATTTGAGCCATTTGATATATCATCGCCATAAAGCTTTACACTACATTAGGCTACCGATATTTAATAAAAGACAATATATAATAAATCTAATTAAAACATGAGTAAATCCGCAGTTAACGGGGACTTTCGTTCAACTGTGCAAACTAACTAACATAATAAATATTCAAGAGATCAATATGATCGCAAATTTTTCTTAATTTTGTACTGCGCAAATTAAAAGACACCCCGAAAAAAATCTCCCAGCCTGGTTGGCAATCTATGGTAAATTATACATATTTCTGGAAAAGTTTTACCGTGTTTTTAATAGCACAATTGTCCGCAGGTAATCAAAACCTTGTCTCTGACGCATGCTATTTTTAGCGAACTCCTATAAACGCCCGTCAACTGGTTCAGAAAGAATATTTATATACAGTATCAAAAATAAAATTCCTAGCCTGCATGTACATATGTTGTTTGAGACAGGTCTAATAAATTTCAACCTTTTTATTTGTAAATTTTCCACGATGTTTGACAAGCCTTTATCGATTTCTTTAGAATAGAATTTGGCTAAAATTTGCAGCTTCGCCTAGAAAGATCCGCCTAAACCAATTAATATGCATGTGCAACTATATACAATTAGATAATATGTTTCTCTTTATTAACGCCAAACAATACCTAGCACGGCCAATTATTTTTAAATAGTCTGCTGGCATTTTCTGTAAATAGTATGCTAGAGTCTGTTCTAAAATTCAGTTTGAAGTTTTATATTACATTAATTACGGAATAAAACGAGCATTGGTTGCACGGGCGGTGATAACATTTACTATAATCAAGGTTGCAAACTTGATATAAACACCTGACTCATTAGGTACATACATTTTTCAGTATAAAATACAAACTTTATTGTGTAGACCAGTTTTTTCCTTATTTCGAATTTATCATATACTGACAAGAATTCGCTGCAGACAGGGATCGAACCTGGGCACGTCTGCTTCGGAATCTGGTGCTCTAACCACCGAGCTACCCTGTCGCGCACTATACACAATTTTACAGTCATATACTAACTAATGTACGACGGTTAGATTTTTTCATTTAGGTGGATCTTATATGGCATCCATTTAGACACGAAGTTCCAACTAACCATCCCCAATCAGTCATTAATGAACAGACCCCACACTAGATTGTGACGTGTTATTGAAATGAGCATTTACATAATTAAACGAGCATTAGTTGCTCGGGTGGTTATAACATTTACAATAGTCAGGATTGCGATCTTGGTATAGCCACCAGACCACTTAAGTTCATACATTTTTCAGCATAAACTAAGAATTGCATAGTGTTCATGATAAGATCACAATAAGGACGAAATTAGTCTACCGGATAAACTGCTTTTTCTACACTATACAACTCTTAGTTTATTCGGAAAAATGTATGTTCATAATAAGTCAGGTGTTTAATTACAGATTTTTATAGTATGTATATCTGAATTCAATCATATTGTAACACGCGGCTCCGTGTTACAACCCAACGAAGGTCGATTTTTACAAACGCTGTGCTCTTTAAGGTCAAATATTCTAACTCTGTCCTTAAACAATATTTCTCTTAACTGTGATTTTAGGAACAATCTCTGTTAGTCTCAAGCAGTTTTAATCGATATTTCTTGAACTGCAATTTTATTTGTAATTAATAGGGTTTTTATAAAATAAACAGAACCGCGCGCGATCCGCGAGGATCACGCGGTGGACTATTGTGTCACAGTGAATTTATTTCGCTCAGTTTGATTATTCACAATTTTACTGTTATCAGTTAACTGTGCCATTCAGAATTTCAGAGAATAATAGATTATAATAATGACATGAACTAAATATTCGTGAGTTTTTGGTCATTGAAGTCTTTATGGGGCTTACCCCTTCATTTTTAGTGATTGCTTTTAACGATGACTTTTTACATATCTTCATATGTTTTAAATCGATGATAAAAATACAATTCAATTCAGACATTTGTGTAAGAATAACTAATTTGTGTGCAAAACATTTTTCTTTATAAACATAAATCATTTTACTATGTTCATATTATCATGTATTTTCAATCATTTGACTATATTCATTCCAATCCAGACATTTGTGTAAGAATAATTTCTTGTGTGCAAAACATTTCACTTTATAAACATAAATAATTTTAATCTTTGCCGTCTAGGAGACGGACAATTTAGTTTAACTGTGAATGGTGTTTAAGGCCTATTTTGCATAAAAATCTGTTTTTGCAGCTGACCAACATATATTCAATTTAGACTAACTGTGAATTATATTTCTATTTGCAACATTATATCTAATATATGTATGAAACCAAGTTTCGGTTTTCTCATATCAACCATCCGAAAAGGATCAGAGACTGATTAGGCGCACGGGTGGTAATAATAGCCACCATTGATATGAAGGACGGGTATGAAATCACGAACAAAAAAGCAACCCGGGAATCGACCCCAACAATATATCTCATTTTTGATGTTTTTGCTTTTTTTTAAATTAATCATAAAACGAAGCCACATAAAATATCTAGTCAGGTCGTTGATATATAATATTATACTATTTTTGGAGAAAACATAGTTATGTTTGTTAATTCGGTGCATTATATTTAAATCATCCGCAAAAATGTATATTTGACCTTTGTGTACTACGTTCTTAAGTTCACTAAATTGATTTAGAATAGAATCTCACCTAAACTAAACCTTGTGGAATTCTTAGCAATCTAGATTGAGTGTTATTAACTTGGATAATGATAAACCCATTATATGAGTAAAAAGAGAATTGGTCTTAATTTAGACAGAATCACATTTAAAGGACAATTCCTCTGCGTAAAAATACAGAAGAAATTGAATCAAACGCTTCGATATAATTTCATATAAAAAAATTGTGATTGAAGGTCGAGCATCCTTCCGTTAATTCATGCTAACTTCTATCAAAGTCCAATGGTAAAAATCGGGTCTAAATGATCCATTATCAACCATTCGATTATTTTTTAGAATGGAGGGACCGTTTACGTTTATCTATATTCATATCAAAATAAAATCAATGATAAAATGTGTCCGCCAGTCATTTTTGTGAAATTTGGAACATTCTTGCAAGTGTAGCTTTACGGTTTATTAAAATTTATTTCTGAATATATATAGGTAAAAAACCAGTTAACTTATCAGTTTCAAGATCTAGCCAACAGAAATTTATAGACCTCCCGGTGGTCGCGGTGACCGGTAGCATGGCCCGCCAATAATAACTTTACATAGGTTCATTTTTAGGCATTTTTATTCTTACATTGGTGTAACTATTTTTTCAGTGTGTTAGTAAAGTTTATTCATTATCATGCATATAAATTAAGAACATTGTTCATTTTAGTTTATCAATTTACTTTAATACAATAATCCTTTTTCAGTTTTTTTAGAAATATACTTGCGCTCGTTTTCTTTTTTGTTGTAAATCAGTTTATTTCAGATAACATTTCAGTTCAATTTCAGCATACGATTCGTTAAATGCACAACCATATTTAATCCATCCTTAATTTATTTGACAAATCCCAGAAAATCTATTTTGTATATTTACCATGAAATTTTATTAGGATATACATAAATTTATTTTCCAGAAGTTGTCCAACCTTGGTTGATGCTGTCCTCTAAATCGGATTTTCAGCATCCAAACAATATTATTTCCAAGCTGAACTAAATCTTCTTGTATAACAATTAATATTTAGAATATACTATACTTCTGTTAATAATTGTTTTTATTTATTGAGGAATAATTTAATCATTTTGTAAAATTTTGTCGCAGTGATAAACGTCATGAGATAACAATAAAATTTATAGGACGGGTATTTAATCAAGAATGGGCTTGTAATAAATGGCACCAGTACAGGGACTTCCAGTATTTTAATTCCAGAAAACATACTGGTTCTAAATGGCATCCTCAAAATATACAATTATTACTTGTTCTGTGTTCATTTATGAATGATTTAATTTTGTCTATCATGAAAACTGCATTTCATATATGAAACTTTACAGTGTCAATATTTCAGATAAGCAAATTTTTTTATGTTATATATAATGTACATAATTGAGCTGAAGTCTTGTAGGGTAATGTCGTATAAGATTTCAGGTAGTTTTATGCTAATTCCGGTATTATTCTATGATGAATAATTTAAAGAACTGCTTATTTCCTGTCCCATTTTATCTAAGATATTTGTGACGTGTTACTTGAATCTATTTCATGTATAAATACTTAATTAAGAGGCATCATAGTCTTTACCTAAATTACCTTTGTTTCATAGTGATTAATAAAATTTGACCATACCTAGAATTAAACCATTTCTTTATCAATCATTCCAAGCCTGATTTTTCTGTACACGAAGTAACAGTAATATTACGAATTTAAATTTCGTGAGTATCTCAATAAAAATAAATATGTTGGTACTAAATTGCTGGAGTTAAATACTATTTGGTGCGGAGAAATAAAATATATGCAAGTATGTATTAGGTGTTGCGAACCTAGTAACAAATTAGTTCAGTTGTGACCAGAAGGATAAACCAAAGGCAGCATGAACGGAAAGTATAATCTCATGCACATTCGTTTCGTGCTTACTGGCGACTCATCAGTAGGAGCCGGTATTACGCCCTTTAACCACTATATATTTTGGTCGAAGAATGTGGGATAATAGGACGGTACAATCTCCTAGACGAATGTGTAAACCTGCACTAGTGAAGCTAACATCATATAAAGTCTACGACAATGCGACTTCAACGCTAACTCACACTATATAATATATATACCGAGTCTGTAAAGGATACTAACACTATGGCTATTTTGTTAGTAACCGATACCAACATTATTGTACCGAAAAGGTACATGGTACTAACACTATGGTTTCCGAGTCGGTACATGGTACCAACATGATGGATATCAATTTATGCTATAGTTCACCGAAATTGAGAATTACAACAATTTCTGAACACCTGTTACTCCAGTAAATCCATACACTCTGGCCTTGATCGATATCAGTTATCACATTTCGCGGTAAGCATGACATCATTCAATTCAATATATAACAGTTAAATACTGTTTGTTGCGGAGAACTAATATATATGCAAGTATGTATTAGGTGTTGCGAACCTAGTAACAAATTAGTTCAGTTGTGACCAGAAGGATAAACCAAAGGCAGCATGAACGGAAAGTATAATCTCATGCGCATTCGTTTCGTGCTTACTGGCGACTCATCAGTAGGAGCCGGTATTACGCCCTTTAACCACTATATATTCGGTAGAAGAATGTGGAATAATAGGACGGTACAATCTCCTAGACGAATGTGTAAACCTGCAATAGTGAAGCTAACATCATATGAAGTCTACGACAATGCGACTTCAACGCTAACTCACACTATATAATATATATACCGAGTCTGTAAAGGATACTAACACTATGGCTATTGTGTTAGTAACCGATACCAACATTATTGTACCGAAAATGTACATGGTACTAACACTATGGTTTCCGAGTCGGAACATGGTACCAACATGATGGATATCAATTTATGCTATAGTTCACCGAAATTGAGAATTACAACAATTTCTGAACACCTGTTACTCCAGTAAATCCATACACTCTGGCCTTGATCGATATCAGTTATCACATTTCGCGGTAAGCATGACATCATTCAATTCAATATATAACAGTTAAATACTGTTTGTTGCGGAGAACTAATATATATGCAAGTATGTATTAGGTGTTGATACGTCGTGGATATAAATACTCTTTCTTTCCTCTGAGCATCGGGAGTAGACGAAGGTGGTCGGTGTGGATTTTGAACTTTCGGCCAATCAGATAGTTGTGGAAGTGTAGGATCGACTGGTAGATTGCGAGTAACTCTTTCCCTTATGTACCATATTCTGTCTTGCGTGGTTGTAGTTTTTGCGAGAAGAACGCGATAGGTCGGTGTACACCAGTGATGGACTGTTGAAGTACTGCGCCTGTGGCAACGTCGGATGCGTATGTGATCAATTCAAATAGTTTAGAACAATCAGGTGAATGAATCATAGTCGCTTTGCATAAAGCACTTCTGGCATCCTCGTAAGTCTGCATGTCGTCCACGTTAAGCTGAATTATTTGTGATTTCTTGAAAAAATGGCTTTAGAATAGAATAGAATAGAATATCTTTATTTGGATTTAAACCACACATGTTCCATCAAATAATAAAATTGGAAAATGTACAATATAAAAAAGTTATCACATCACATAAAAATGTGCAATTAGTCTCATGTAGATAAGTAAATCTCACTAGTTGTACTGTACAATATATCAATATCAGAAAGTTCGGCTGTAAGGAATAATAGATTCATCATCAAAATAGGAAAAATTAAGGTATAATTCGAGTGTAACATTATGCAAAAAAATGAGAACCATGACTAGCAATTGATTGTATGTATTGTTGACTAACATGATGATATAATGCATAACATTTCAATTTTAATAATACAAAACTTGGAAATAAAAATCTCAAGAAATTCTGTTTCCGATAACAATTATCCTTGTCTTTTATTCAACCATGAGAAAGTATTATCATAATCAAAATAAAAAATATCAGCAGGATTGTAGACTTTTTCAAGTTCAGTAGATAAAATTTTAAAAGACATCTTAGATGGAGGCATTTCTCTAAGCCCCTTCGGCAATTGGTTATAAATTTTGTAGATTTTCGAGAAAGAGAATAACTTGCTCGCAACATTCCCCACCAAAGGAGGAGATATTGCCAAATGTCCAGATCTAGTTCCAACTTCATGACTCTTTCTTATCGGAGTCATATAGGCACCAGTCCACTGGTTCAAATGGAAAACTTTTATACAATAGCACATCCTCCGAAACCACAAAGATTGCAATGACACAAACTGTAATCTAGAGGCGTATATAGTGCAAGAGATAGGACTAATATGTTTCACAACTTTTCTTTGTACAGCTTCTATCTTATTGGACAAACCCTTTTTTAATGGATTCCAAGTAGCGACAGCATATTCTAGTACCGGTCTAATCCATATTATATACATTTGAAGTTTTATATCATTTGATAAGATATTTCGATTTATTAGTGCCCATCTTTTCTTGGCACTTCCTTGTAGGGGTACTCTTCGCTGTTGCTATCTCGTTCCTGATTTTGTACCCCTACTACTTGTCAATGGTTGCTATTATTACTACCCGAGCACCCAATCAGTCTGTTCCTTTTCAGATGGTTAATATTAGAAGGCCGAAGAAAGGTTTCATGTATATATTCCACACAATGTAGCACATAAATATAATTCACTGTTAATCCGAATTGAAGGAGTTGGTTGGCAATAATACAGATTTTTTAATGTAAAATTATATCTTAAACACTATTCTCAGTTAGTCCAAATTGAATATATGTTTGTCAGCTGTAAAATTAGTTTTTATGCAAAAATATGTTTTAAATACCGTTCACAATTAAACTAAATTGTCCGTCTTCTAGACGGCAAAAATAAAAGTGATTTATGTCTATAAAGCGAAATGTTTAGCACAAATGTCTGGATTGGCATGAATATAGTCATATGATTGAAAATACATGATAATATGAACATAGTAAAATGATTTATGTTTATAAAGTAAAATGTTTTATACACAAGTGGTTATTGTTACACAAATGTCTGGATTGTAATGAGTAGTCAGACGATTAAAGATACATGATAATATGAGTCTAGTAAAATTATTTATGTTTATAAAGGAACATGTTTTGTGTAAACCGTTTAACGACTTTTATGACAAAAACTCAAAGAATACATGATGATGTTAATGGAGTTAACATTGAAAGTTATCACTAAAATTGACCATGGAAACCGTTTAAAATTTAAATGACAAACAACTCACAAATGTATCGTTCTTTGCTTTCTTTAGTAAACAATCAATCATTTTCATAGTAATGAATAATATAATAAAGTGAGATAAATTCACTGTGATACAATAGTCCACCGCGTGATCCTCTCGGATCGCGCGCGGTTCTGTCTATTTTATAAAAACACTATTAATTACAAATAAAATTGCAGTTCAAGAAATATCGATTAAAACTGCTTGAGACTAAAAGAGATTGTTCCTAAAATCACAGCTAAGAGAAATATTGTTTAAGGACAGAGTTAGAATATTTGACCTTAAAGAGCACAGCGTTTGTAAAAATTGACCTTCGTTGGGTTGTAACACGGAGCCGCGTGTTACATACACCCCCCGACAGTGAAAATTAGTACACAATGAAGGGGGCTAACCTTACAGGAAATGTTATTGCTCTTTCATGCCGTATAACGACTGATTTTGGTTCTGTCAACACTGATACTGGCTCCTCTATTTCTCGCGTTCTTGGACGGATGGTTAGGTCGAAGTGTTCGAGAAAGTCACGTCCAATGATGTTTCATGTCGTGTTGTCGATGATGAACGGATATTTGAAACATCATTTTGAGTTGGAGAACGAGATTGTGTGTACTCGTACCCCAAACGTCGCTATGTTGGAGCCATTCGCGCAGGTCAGACTGTTGGTGTCGACTGGGTGGGTTGGTTCGAGATAATTGTGGCGTAGTGAGCTTACATCTGATCCAGTGTCTATGACAATTCATTCGCCAGAGATTGCGTCACGGATGAGAAAGTATGTTGATAGTGGCAACCGGCGATGAGATTGATTGCTGGCATTTGGGCGTTTGAAGCATGACTTAATTGGAGCCGTCGCTGTAAAGACAATAGTTTGATTGCGCTCTACCGCGAAGGCAACGTGCTTCGAGCCATCAGACGTGGAGCGGCCAACAATCTTGGGGTGCTCAGCCTCTGCTGCCGCCGAGGAGGCTGACCCCACCCGTCTTCCGAACCTTCCATGGGCGGATCCTCCTGAGTTGTTGAGGGTGACCGCGCCCATTTGAACGTCGCGTCTGTGTGCGGGTATGTGCAGACGTTTCCGAGGCAATAACGTGTGTAGTGGCCTTCATTGAAAGTGCTTGAATTTCTCAAAATCTAGCTGTTTATTAATTCCTTACTGGCTGTGAGTTCGACGAACCGGGGCACCATAATGTAGGGGTACTTTTCGCTGTTGCTATCTCGTTCCTGATTTTGTACCCCTACTACTTATCAATGGTTGCTATTATTACTACCCGAGCACCCAATCAGTCTGTTCCTTTTCAGATGGTTAATATTAGAAGGCCGAAGAAAGGTTTCATGTATATATTCCACACAATGTAGCACATAAATATAATTCACTGTTAATCCGAATTGAAGGAGTTGGTTGGCAATAATACAGATTTTTAATGTAAAATTATATCTTAAACACTATTCACAGTTAGTCAAAATTGAATATATGTTTGTCAGCTGTAAAAATAGTTTTTATGCAAAAATATGTTTTAAATACCGTTCACAATTAAACTAAATTGTCCGTCTTCTAGACGGCAAAAATAAAAGTGATTTATGTCTATAAAGCGAAATGTTTAGCACAAATGTCTGGATTGGCATGAATATAGTCATATGATTGAAAATACATGATAATATGAACATAGTAAAATGATTTATGTTTATAAAGTAAAATGTTTTATACACAAGTGGTTATTGTTACACAAATGTCTGGATTGTAATGAGTAGTCAGACGATTAAAGATACATGATAATATGAGTCTAGTAAAATTATTTATGTTTATAAAGGAACATGTTTTGTGTAAACCGTTTAACGACTTTTATGACAAAAACTCAAAGAATACATGATGATGTTAATGGAGTTAACATTGAAAGTTATCACTAAAATTGACCATGGAAACCGTTTAAAATTTAAATGACAAACAACTCACAAATGTATCGTTCTTTGCTTTCTTTAGTAAACAATCAATCATTTTCATAGTAATGAATAATATAATAAAGTGAGATAAATTCACTGTGATACAATAGTCCACCGCGTGATCCTCTCGGATCGCGCGCGGTTCTGTCTATTTTATAAAAACACTATTAATTACAAATAAAATTGCAGTTCAAGAAATATCGATTAAAACTGCTTGAGACTAAAAGAGATTGTTCCTAAAATCACAGCTAAGAGAAATATTGTTTAAGGACAGAGTTAGAATATTTGACCTTAAAGAGCACAGCGTTTGTAAAAATTGACCTTCGTTGGGTTGTAACACGGAGCCGCGTGTTACAATACATTTTATCATCATGCTAGTCAACAATACATACAATCAATTGCTAGTCATGGTTCTCATTATTTTGCAAAATGTTACACTCGAATTTTACCTTGTTATATATACAATACAACTAGTGAGATTTACTTATGTACATGAGACTAATTGCACATATTTATGTGATGCGATATCTTTTTTTCTATATTGTACATTTTCCAATATTATTAATTTATAGGACATGTTTGGTTTGAATCCAAATAAAGATGTTCTATTCTATTCTATTCTATTCTACAATTTACAAAATATACTTTTTCGATTCTCTATTGCGGATTTACTATGTTGCTTAGTAAAAAAAATTCGTAAATACTAACCTTAAAAAGTAAATTGTACAATATCAGACTTAAGCTCAGCAAAGATCACTTTAATTTTGTTGGTGTAAATATTTACCAATAAAGTTTACAAACTAGATGTTTATTCGATTCTTCATTGAAAATTTGTTATTATGCTTACTACTTTGCTAATTAGTAAACAAATATGTAAACTAAAGCCTGGAAAAGGTAAAATAATCATAAAAGATTACTTTTATTTGGTTACTGTGTGTACTCTAACCGGATTGTTACTATATATTATTCTAGTTCGTCATCTGTTTTCTTTAGGGCCATTCTGTAGAACTGATCGTACGACATATACGTGGCGCATTTGAAATTGGTCGAATTAGACTATTTCACCGCACATACAAACTTTTGTGCTACTGCAACTGTTAAATAATTGTTACAATTTTCGCCATTTTACTGTGATTGCGCGCCCTCCTGCAACTTTCGATTTTTACTCCATAACGGCCTTGGGAGCGTTTTCTATTGTCCAAGAATTGCTTGATATTGTAGGATGGCTAGTCCTCCAACGAACGATGTTAAAATTCTAGAAACCGCTGAAGATGTTCAAAAACGCAGAGAACAAGTTCTAACTCGATATAGTGCATTCAAGGATGCTACTAATGAACGACGAACACGTTTGGAAGAGGCACAACGGTAATTTTGTTTTTTCTTAATATTCAAGTTACCAAATTTTCAAGCGTGATGCAGATGAACTTGAAAGCTGGATTTTGGAGAAGCTTCAGACATACGGTGGTGAAAATTTCAAAGAATTGACTAGCATTCAAACGAAAAAACAAAACCATCAAGCATTTGAGCTTGAAGTCAAAGCGCATAAGGAAACATTAGACATGTTAGATGCCTCTGGAGGACAAATGATATATGAACAACATTATTGCTCTGAAATCATAAAGGTATAGTTTTCATTGTTTTATTACTTTAGAATCGTCTTGATGAACTACATGCGTTATGGGAAAAACTGATGTTGATGTGCGTGGAGAAATCCCGTTTGCTCCAACTTACTCTTGATTTCGTTCAATATCTTCGACGAGTTGATGATATTTTGTTATGGATTAAAGAGAAGGAAACTTTAGTCACCTCTCAAGAATTTGGCCGCGATCTAGAGCACGTAGAGGTTCTTCAGAAGAAATATGAAGAGTTTATCAAGGTAAGGCTTGTTGAAGTCGCACGAATAACCATCTTTTGCATAAATGTATTCAGGAAATATTTGTTACTAAAATTTTGATAAGCTCTATCAAATTTTTCCTGTTAACTATTTGTAACTGGCATACATTTAGTACAGAGTATTTTGCTGTTTCGATTAATTGAAAGGCACATTGAAATTTTCATACCATAACAATTCCCAGAAATCGTAAAATATGTGTTTTGTAGATTTTATTTCTGAACTTAATAATACGAACCATCCTCACTAGGAATGGGTGACCTAGTGTTCTTTTACCGTCCACACAACCGTGATCGACTTATGGCTATGTGGTAGTGAAATGTTAGTCCCTTTTGGCTTTGTTAGTCTCTGCAAATTGATTGCATGCGCGAATAATTTCTTAGCAAGCTGTTTAGTATGTGCTCAATTTTTTTTATATTAGTGTCTTTTATTAGCCTTGATTTTCGTTAATCATTTATTATTCTGGCGTTGTTTATTTAGTACCATTAGTCTGTAGATTCATTTGTGAAGAAATATTTTGTATTGGTAATGCGAAACAGCAAAATCAATTTTAACTAGAAATTCAAGAGGGCTATATCGTAACATCAATTCAACCTGTTTTTCGTACTTAAGTCGATTTATGGAACTTAACGATCACTATGGTCATATTCTTGAATTATATGCATATTACTTTTGCTCATAAAATCACACGGTAGCGCTTTTGGTCCATCTTGTTAGTCTTTCCAACATGCACATAAACTTATCCGCCGTGAAAAGTGCCAGACGGAATCCATTCCTAGATCATCTTTCTTCCTATATAGTTCAACGTCATAATTGAATTTAACATCTGAAGAGCATAAATGCGCCAGTTCCTCCAAATGCGTTTCACTCAGTTTGTTTTTTTTTAAATAATTCCGAGCATAGTTGCATACGAACTCCGGTTTATTTTTTAGAGCAATAGTAAATAACGAGCCAGCATCAAACAAACACGTTCAATTTGTCTTCTTTTTCAAAATGTTCAAAGAGATCGTTCAAATTGATCCCTCGTCAGCTTTAACAGGTTAGCCAACCATCTCGCCAATTCATGCGTTGGCTTACTTATCATCGACCATTTGTCTGTGGAATGTTATGTTTGTGCGTCTTTGGCAGTGCATATATCCTCGATAATTGTTTTTAACGTTTTATTCGTCCGTCTTGTGGAAAGTAGGATAACTCCCTCGAAATGACTCACTTTTCATTATATTACTATTAAAATCAATGTTAAATTGTGGGCCAGAAATAAAAACTTGACTTTCCATCTTGTGGAAAGTAGGATAACTCCGTCGAAATGACTCACTTTTCTCTATTATATCACCATTAAAATCATTGCTAAATTGTGGGCCAGAAATAAAAACGTAGTCCTCACAATCCATGACAACGAAACTAGACCCTGTGTTCATTGAGTTTGACCAATTATTATATTAATGGAAAATGTCGACAGGCTTTACTTTAGGCAATCTTGGTTGTCATCATTTGAATCAGACAGCTGATTGCATAGTGCTTCAAACTCTGTCTCCGTTCCTATATTATCGCCTGCCAGGAATGCAAAACGTTTTCCTTCACAATATTAGGGTGAGGAAATAATAAAGCGCATATGAGATTGAGTTCCGCTTTGGCCGTTATATGTTTTGTCAATACGGGTTTACTGTACCGCATTGTAAATACGACGAAGCCTTGCAGCTAATTGTCTAACTAGGTAAATAGTTTTAAAGATAGCAATGAAGAATTTTTGGTCGCACACAAAATATGTCTATGAAAGTAATCGTTTTTTATTCGTTGTTCGTAACCTATATAGACTAGACTACTCAAACAACTGTTTTCGGCCGTCTGTGAACGTTTAATTCTACTCTAAAGGACTAAGTTACACTAGTATATAACAAAAGTGCTTGTACACATGCACTGTGCACACGACGTTTGAGGCAGAATGAGATAGTCCAGTGTTTCCATAAATGGCGAAGTCTAGAGAAAGCTACTTTAGCATTCGCGATTTTCATATTAACCTCATCACTCGTATTGCCTTAATTAATGATCCTGCTACTAAGGTATGTAAATCTGTCAACTGATGTAAGTATTGGGTGATCCTTCATACCCAAGGGCGGAATTCTAATCTGTTTAAAGTGGCCTGAGCAGAATCTCGGTTGTCGAATAATTCTAATAAGAATAATACAGTATCGTCTGCATAGTCATGATCGACTAAAGTATCGCCGGAAGAATTTCAACATGTGCATCCTGAAAGTATTCAGGTGTTAATAACAGTATTTATTACAAAATTAAGCAAAATGTAGAATGTGTATAACTTTGAAGAAAACCATTGCTAGTTATAAAGTTTTGTGTTCGTTGTAGATTTTAATGCGTCCACGTATGTGTAGAGACCGCGCCAACATCATGCAGAGTCATACAAAAGCCACAAGTGACTGATTCACTGCCATATAATCGTAAGTTTTTCATGGTTATATGTGGGCTGTAAAAGAACACAAGGTCGCCCATTCCTAGTGACGATGGTTTGTATTCGAAGTTTTCCTTCTCTTAGATAGTCTGCCAACCAAGGCTGATGAACAGTATCTCCTCAGATGCCAGTGGCCAAAGTTTCC
The DNA here is from genome assembly GCA_029291075.1 of Eudiplozoon nipponicum. Taxonomy (NCBI): domain Eukaryota; kingdom Metazoa; phylum Platyhelminthes; class Monogenea; order Mazocraeidea; family Diplozoidae; genus Eudiplozoon; species Eudiplozoon nipponicum. The sequence continues at coordinate 55,440 of JAQBSW010003852.1, read as the reverse complement.
TTCAGCAGCCGAAACTAGCCCTTCGCGTCTGGCACGCTTGATATCATTTCGTCATACATTTAACAAAATTTAATGCGAAGTTAGACCAAACTCGAGGCTTCACATGAAACAAGGTAATTGCTGTGTCCCGTTAGACCCGCGTATAGTATTACAAATTTTGTGAGAACATCACTTTACGATAGAATATTGCGATCCGTCGAGCACATGCACCTTTGGATTCTAGAAAGCCAACTATTGTGGTACGACAATATACATATCGCTGTTCAGTTACTTTCCTTAAGATGAGAATAGTAACGATACAACCTCGTCCTGTCCAGAATCAAATTTTTACTCCACAGTTGTCCGGGTTCTGGACGACGTCTTACGGTGCAACGCCTTAAACTACTTCTGAAGTGTGCTACTTAAGTACAATCTATGCCCCGTGTGGTTATCAAACAGTCGTTCACCATTGCCGTTTCGCATTGGACTTAATATGTATCTGCCATTTAGATGACATTCTGAATTGCGTGTGCACCCAAAATGAGTATTCCTGTCAACCATAACGAAGACTAGCTGCATTTCTTGCTTTATTTATTAAGGAGCTTAGGTCGGAGTAAAGTGCGATCTTGATGTTGCCTGTGCTACAATCAACGGGAGAATATGCTGGAACAACGAAAAGACCGCGTTAATTAATTTAATAATAGACGTTCTAAGCGTGTCACTCAAAGCCTGCTGTTTACAGTGATCCATTCGGCTAAACAAGCTTCACCTCGAGCTTAGCGTAATTCCGGCGCCCCATTGTCAGACTTAAAAAAGCCTCCGTGTAAGTAGTGGTTTGAAGCCAATAATGCGAAGATAAGGATGAGATCCTCAGTTCTGCTATGCTTGTAGGATCCTGCATTCTGTTTTCGGATACGAGGCGTATATCCAACGCACGTGCAGTAGCTTGTTGTTCAATTTCTTCCAATATTCGTACATCGAACGTACTGATGTTAAAACGTTTATCCAAGTTTGTGATCCGACAATAGGCTCAGTGACATTATCAACATTCATACTCAGAGCATATGAAAACGTTATTGTTAGATTGGGGCATGAAAAGAGAAAGAAAAGTGGTAGAATCGGAAAGGAAGGAGTCTGTAGTAGCCTGATTTCGCTTATTCATCATGCACGGATCGACTGACAGGGCCACCCAACCTAGGCTTTCTTAAGCAGGAGAAACCTGCCCTTCGTGTATGGTACTCTTGTTTTTATTGCGCCACTACCCATGCAAAAGTATTATTGGACCCGAGGCTTAACATGAAACGTGATGATCGGTGTATCCAGTCAGACCCGGAAAGGTTCGTATTACTCCTATCGGGTTGATTAACCAGTGCCCGTCGGTCATCAGGACGCAAATTTTTATGACCGGCTATCGGCTTCTCGAAATCCCAATGTGCGGGTTATCTAGACTAATTTACTTTTATGTGGTGATATATGTTGTCGTTATAAAGATTGCAATTCCTCTATTAGATCTATTTTGACTGAAGCTGGTATAAAACTAAGGTTTCATGCGGTGCGCGACCTACGTGCGGTAAGGAATAAACCGACTGTCTAAACCAAATACTCCCAGGTTCGACCTCCCGCTGCAGCATTTCTATTGCCATGGAGTGCGCGATAAGGATGGAATCAATATAATAGGTGAATTGCGTTTTCTATAATACGTTATTTTTGGTTTATACTGTTGCATACTGGGGCATTTTTTCGCCAGAAGATAAGTATAAATCCAGCTACTTTGGTAATTTTTAGTGCTCTACATGATAGGCTTTATTGCTTCAGGCTCTGATTGAGTGCACTTTACGGAGACTCCATATTTGTAAGCATTTGTAAATCATGAATGTACTTTTACATTAAACGCATTCATTTTCAGGATTTGGAATACCAGGAATTACGAGCAAATGAAATTTATGCTAAGGCTGATGAGCTTTTGCGCGAGGAATTTCCGGAGGAAACTGTCGTTATCAATAAAAAACGTGAGGTGCGGGAATCATTGGAGATGTTGAAAGACCTCGCTCGTCAACGACAACAAAAGCTCTATGAAGCCCACGAAATTCAGCGTTTCTTCCGTGATACTGATAAAACAATTTCTTGGGTTAATGAAAAGGCGATTCCACTTTCAATAGAAGATTGTGGACGTGACCTTAATGCTGTACAGGCGCTTAAAAGGAAACATGATGCTCTTGAACGTGACCTAACTGCATTACAAGACCGTGTTGCGCGACTTAACGACGATGCTGTTGCTTTGGCACAAAAGCATCCTGATTCAAAGGATACAATTGCGGAAAAGCAAGCAACTCTGATGGAGGCATGGAAAAATCTCAATGATAAAGCACTTGCTCGACGAACAAAGCTCGATGAATCTTTGCAGTGGCATCGTTTTCTTTCGGATTGGCGAGATCTTTCGCTGTGGTATAGAGACATTCATGCTATAATTTCTGCTGAAGAATTGGCAAAGGATATTTCTGGAGCTGAGGCCCAAACTGAACGCCATGATGAGCACAAGGCTGAAATCGAATCACGTGAAGATAGCTATCGTTTAGTTATGGAACAGGGGCAGAAGCTTATTGATGCACAACATCCTTCCATGGCTGATATAAGTGCAAGACTGGTGGAATTGGAACAAGAAAAAAATGCTCTTTTGTTACTTTGGAATGAGCGTCAGCACCAGTTTAATCAGTGTATGGATTTGCAACTATTCTGTCGTGATACAGAGCAAACTGAAGCATGGATAGCTAAGCAGGAAGCATTTCTTGAGAACAAAGATGTCGGTGACTCTTTGGATGCCGCTGAAGCGTTGATGCGTAAACACGAAGATTTTGAAAAATCATTAGTCGCTCAAGAAGAAAAAATTAAGATTTTGGATGAGTCAGCCAACAAAATGATTGAGAGTCAGCACTATGGCTGTGATATGGTCTGTTGCCGTAGAAACTCCCTGATTGATAGACGTACGGCTCTGGTGACTAAAGCTAACTTACGGCGTCGTCTTCTCGAGGATTCGCATCGCTATCAACTCTTTGATAGAGATGCTGATGAGATGAAAGCGTGGATAATGGAGAAATTAAAAACAGCCTCGGATGAAAGCTATAAAGATCCTACTAATCTTCAAACAAAGGTGCAAAAGCACCAGAACTTTGAGGCAGAAGTGCAGGCAAACAAGTCACGTATTGATGATGATGATGTGATGATTTTTTGCCATGAAGCCTGAGGCCATAGTCTGCTAGACGTGCGAGTAGAATGTCAATATGCTGCATATGTTCGGATATTGAGTTGGAGAATACAAGAATGTCGTCTGATTAGAGAATTAAAAATTGTAGACTATCTTGTATTTTGTCCATAACGCGTTGAATTGTTTGAGATGTGTTCTTAATACAGAAAGGCATATAATGATATTTGTTTGTGCCGCCTCCGGTGAATCTGAATGCAGTATAGGAAAATGAGTCTTTGTTCATCGGTACTTGATAGTAGGCTTTAACTAGGTCGAGTTTTGAGTACATAACATGACCGATAGCAGATCTGAGTAGGTCAGATGGATTTGGCAGGATATACGAATCAGACTGTGTGCAAGAATTGAAGATACGATAATCCGCGCACACTCTGAATGTTCCGGGTTCACTTTTTGGTATCACTACCAAATGCGACGCAAATGGTGAGCTGGATCGTGCACAGATGTCTTGTTGACGTAGCGTGGCGAATTCTTGCTTGGTGGCCTTATGTTTGTGTGGTGCCAATGAACGTGCTCTGGGAGGATGAGGAGGGGCATCGATAAGATAATACAATGATTTGTGATTGCACGCTTCCTCTTGAGATTGGGCATTAAGGAGATAGGTTTGAAAATCTCTTTATGTCGCTTTAGAACATCGTCCAATTGTGGTACATGAGGAACTGGAGGATTTAACTGTATAGATGAGACTGCTTTTGCACGAGTCGTGTGTTTTAGCACTGATGATAGAAACTGATTGTCGGAAGTGCGTATCTCTTGTGTTTTTGGACGTATAGTGAGGTCGAAATGTTCAAGGAAGCCACGTCAAATGATGTTTCCTGTCGTGTTGGCAATAATGAACTGATACTTGAAACATCGTTATGAGTTGGAGAACGAGATCGTGTGTACTCGTACCCTAAACGTCGCTATGTTGAAACCATTGGCGCAGGTAAGACTGCTGGTGTTGACTAGGTGGGTGGGTTCGAAAATATTGTGGCGGAGTAAACTGATATATGATCCAGTGTCTATGAGAAATAATTCGCCAGAATTTGCGTCACGGATGAGGAAAGATGATGATAGTAGCAACTGACGATGGGACTGGTTGCTGACCTTTGAGCGTTTGAAGCATGACTTGACTGGAGCCGTCGATATATAGACAATAGTTTGATTGCGCTCTATCACAAAAGCAACGTGCTTCGAGCCATCAGACGTCGGGCGGCCAACAATTTTGGGGGGATCAGCCTCTACTGTCGCAGAGGAGGCTGACCCCAGCAGTCTATTATGGACGGCATCGATAATTTCCAAGACGTTATATGAGAATTTACGTAGCTTTATTTATCAGGAACTGTCCTAACTTGGTTATCATCATTCTTTTACTCAGGCCATTAGCATACAGATTATAGAAATCTTAAACTGAACTAATGATTGCTGCATAATAGTTATCATTTGAACTTTAATATACTTACGTTTTTATTTTTTAAATTTCGGCATTATGTAATTTTACTGAAGATTACGGACGTAGTGAAAATCTTCAGCTTTAAAAAATAGAATTTATATTATAAGTCCTTAATCGAGAAAGAGCTTGTCACATATTTATAGTTTTCTTTCAAGAAAGAAAATGGTTCCAAGTATTACTTTAATCATAACATCATTTAAATATAATTTTATAATAGAAGTTTATATTTTGAGCAATACCTATTTAAAGATGTCAATTCATCGAATATTAAATATATTCTGATCTATCGGGAAGACAAATTCCAAATAATTGGCGTATTTACTTATTTGCACACAGACAACCATCTTATGTAAAAGTACAACAACTATTTTGAATAATATCGGGCCTAAGCTTGAGCCTTGCGGTTTTTCTAACTTTAAAGTCAGTAGTCAAGACTGCTTATTATTAAGTTAAATGTTCATGCTTTTATTGTACAAATTAAATTTCATAAATCTTAAAATATATTGGTTAGCCGTAAGAATTAACTTGCAAGATAGCGCGCGCGGTTTGACATGGCTCCGATTTTGTCGCATTCCGATATGGAAAAAATTGTTATGGATCTTCAAAACTCCATGGAATTGATGAAGAATGAAATGTCCATATTGAAGAATGATTCAATTGTGAATGCAAAAAAATTTGAGCAAGTGGTGAAAAATAATGAAACTTTAAGTGCGCGTATAGTTGATCTAGTTGAACAGAATGAGACATTACTTGTGAAGCTAGACAAATTACAGACTGATGTTCAACCATGGATCGAATTGGCCGATTTAACTGTGGAAGGTGATATGCTAGTTAAAGATAAATCATCTGGTGAGGAAATACTAAATATATTAGCAAACGAAGTTTCAGCACGTATTAGCAAACAGGATCAATTAGTCTTATTTAATCTAGATGAAGATGCCGATGTAAAAGACGTCGAGAAATTAAATACGTTAATAAAAGAAGAAACACATGCAGCTATTACTAAATGCTACAGGGTGGGGAAACGAGCTGATCGTCCAAGGCCTGTAATTGTAAAATTATCAAAAAGGCCAACAAATATGCAATTAGAATCGATCAATAAAAAGAAAGAGGAGAATTTGAGCTTTCACAGCATATTTATTGGACGGGACAAAACGTTCCTCCAACGGAAATTGGCAAAAGTAAAAAAGTTAAAGAACAATCTGGAACGGAAACCGCCAATGTCTGATGAAGCTGTTAAACGGACTCAATCGAGTGTGACTGCAACATCAAAAAACGATGTATCGTTATTAACTGTTGTGGACAGAAAGGGGAAAGGAAGTATGGCCTCGAGGCCCGTGAAAAGAATAGTAAAGAAGCCATCAAGGTTGAATCAGTAAAAGTGGACACTTGTTTAGATAAGTCGCTATCTACATTTACTCTATTTTATGCTAACTCTCGAAGTGTTAAAAATAAGAACTTTTTACTGTGTAATTTTATAATAAGTAATGATTTCGACTTTATAATATTATCCGAAACTTGGCTTAACAAGGATATTAAAAACCATGAATTTGATATTCCTCATTATTCTTTATTCAGAAAGGACAGATCGCTGGATAAAAGAGGTGGAGGAGTACTCATTTATTGTAAATCTGTATTTAAGGCGAAAATTTTACATACTAGTGATGATAATGCTATCATTGATTTCTTATCTATACAATTTGATAATCTGATCTTAACAGCGGTTTACAGACCGCCGTATGCTACTTTATTTGATGATCAAACATTTACCAATTCTTTTCAATCTATCTTTGATTGCCATGGCTATAATGTAGTGGTAGGTGACTTTAATAAGTTACAGGACTGTGAATTATCCAATTTTTTTTCTAACCATGATCTAAAGCAGATTATAAATGAATCAACTAGAGGTTCGCAATGCTTAGATCATGTATATTTAGAAATTGAAATGGTGAAATCGCACAGTTATGAAGTTGTCAATTATTTCAAAGAATTGGACCATAAACAAATTATTCTACAATGGAAATTCTTGAGTGGCATAACACAGAAACTAAGTTATGAAAATGCACACATGCACTGTTCCAGAATAAACTGGAATTTCTTTAGAGATTTAAGCATACTGATAGATTATGAGAGTTTTTGTTTCTTGAATACTGATGAATTTGTTTCTTCTGTTTCATCGTTATTATCTGTTTTATTTCAGGCATCTACGTTTACGGACATTATACCGAAACGGATTAATAGGAAATTGTGTAAACTAAGAATTAAACGAGACAATATAATAAAGTGTAGTCTTATTAACAGTATTAAACAAATGAGGTTAGATTCCATTGATAACGAAATTAATTCATCACTGCTAATAATTCGTCAAAGATCAGAACGAATTATTTTGGCCAAAATGAAGAGTAATCCTCGATTAGGATTTAAACTCCTCACAGATTACAGTAAATACAAGGAAAAGTTAAAGCTTATACTACCTGTGGATAAAACTGAGTCTGGATTTCTCTGTGAATTGGAGGAAGTATTTGTCAATTTGATATGCAACCCACAGAATGAGAAATCTTTTATAGAACTATCAGATCCTTTGGGAGGCCAGGAACCAGGACTTGTTATTGACAGTGATGAATTGATAAAATTGATGTTAAAAATCAAATCAAAAAAACAAAAAGATCACCTTGGTATTTCGATTGATAATTTAATTCAATTACCCTTAACATTTAGAAATGCACTCTGCAACTTTATAAATAGAATTTTGAATGATGGGAAATTACCAATTGATATATTAACGATTGTAGCAAAGCCGTTGCCAAAAGTTAGTAAGCCAACGTGCGCCAGTGACTATAGATTAATCTCTATTATCCCTTCGTTTTTGAAGATAATAGAACGATTGATACTTGATCATTTAGAACGTATGTTACCGGCTGATATGATAATACTTTCTCATGGTTGAATAAGAGACAAGGATAATTGTTATCGGAAACAGATTTTATTGAGATTTTATTTCCAAGTTTTGTATTATTATAATTGAAATGTTATGCACTAGATCTTCAAATTAGTTAACATTACATACAATCAATTGCTAGTCATGGTTCTCAATTTTTGCATAATGTTACACTCGAATTATACCTTAATTGTTCCTAATTTGGTGATGTATATATTATTCTTTTCAGTCGAATTTTCTGATATTGACATATTGTATTGTACAACTAGTGAGATATACCTATCTACACGAGATGAATTGCACAAATATTGTGATGTGATAATTATTTTAATATATATTGTACAATTTCCAATTTTATTATTTGATGGAATATGTGTGGTTTGAATCCAAATAAAGATATTCTATATTCTATATTCTATATTCTAGAAATTATATTTTTATATTTGAATAGAATAGAATAGAATAGAATAGAATATCTTAATTGGACTCAAACCACAAATGTTCTATTAAATGGATAATATTATTATAAAATTTACAATATATAATAATAATATATTTATTAGGCAATAAAGACCGACTGGCCCGAAAATTAAAATGATAACGTAAAATCAAACGTAGGAAATGTAAAGTTGAATGAAAATGTGACTTGCAATGTATTTTACGATAAGTAAGAAACAGTTGTGAAGGAGAAGCGCTTTCACCATATTCGTGATAGTTCGTTCTGAGGAAAAACAGATTCAATTTGACTTTGTAAGGATCGACTAGATTAAGGTTCGTGAATAATCCGAGTATCAATGCATGATTTACTATCATCTAATGAACGAATTTAAGACTGAGCTAGAAGGTGAGGAAGAACCAGCATCGACCGTCGGAATTATTTATCGTAATTTTCGAGTTTCTGTAGGGTAGTATTGATTAGGATAAAGTCGACTAGATTGAAGCTTGTGCAGAGTAGAAATACCAGTGTCGCGTGCAGAGTTCACCGACTTCACCTAAATGAGATTACGACTGTTGGAAGGCGTGAAAGATCTAGCGTCAGAAGTATAACCTCAGATGGTCCAGCAGAGTTTCCGAATTTCCGATCGTTTGCTGAAATAAAATGAGAAGAATTAGTAGATCAAATTATGGAAAAGTACTTAATACATGAATGCAGTAAAACAAAATATTATTGGAGAGCCAAAATTTGACGTCTAGAATCAAAGACGACTTATCGAAATTGGAGACTGAGAAAAAAGAAACATGACGCCCTGAAACAAGCTAAAAGCCTAAGGGTAAAAAAAACCTTAGTGAGGAAGGAACCATTTTTGATGATGTGAAAAAGATGGGTCGCGATCTCTTGGCCGCGGAACATTATCAAGCGCCTGAAGTTACTCAACGTATTGAAGAACTGGAGAATATGTGGGACAAGTTAAATGTTGCTATGATATTGAAAGGGAAAACCTGGAGCAGGCTCGTTGTCAACAACAGTTTGTGCACAACGTTGAAGATGTCGAGTTATGGCTAGTTGAAGTAGAAAGCCAGCTAACTTCTGACGACTATGGCCGTGATCTCAACTCGGTCATCAATCTTCATAAAAAGCACAACATTCTGGAGTCGGATATCAAGTCACATCGTGATCGCATTGATCAATTCAAAGTTCAGGCCGATCGTTTCGTTGATGAAGATGATTAAGATGTGTTGTAACACGCGGCTCCGCGTTACAACCCAACGATGATCAATTTTGACAAATATAGTGCTCTTTAAGGTCAAATAATCGAACTCTGTTTTTACACAATATTTCTCTTAACTGTGATTTTAGAAACAATCTCTGTTAGTTTCAAGCAGATTTAATTAAGATTTTTTGAACTGCAATTTTATTTGTAATTAATAGGGTTTTGTTTATTAAATATAGACACCCGCGCGCGATACGCAGGGAACATGCGGTGGATTATAAGGCCATAGTGGAATTACTCTTCTTCTTTGGATTATTCGCAGTTTATACAAGTGATTTACTGTTCGCATATAATTCTACGTATCAGAATTTCAGAGTACAATGGATTATTATAATTAAATAAGTTAAAACCTTAGCAAACAGTGGATTAATTATTAATGAAGATTTTTCATTGAAGTTTTTACACGATTTTAGTCTATTCATCATCAGTGACAACTATTACCAGTGACTTTATTTATAGCATCATATATTTTCAGTCTGTTACATGTATTTGTCACAATTCAGACGTTTGTGAATGATACATTATTTGTGTTGACAGTATATCGTTCTGTTACCGTCTAGAGCACGGAAAATTTTGTTTAACTGTGATTTGTGTATAAGAGACAATTGCTCATGTATCTGTCCGTTGCCGTCTAGATCACGGTCAATTTACACTCAACTCAGTGAATTTTCCATGCAGCATTGTGTACAATACATATGTGATCATTCGAATTAGCCTTCTCACATCACCCATCGGGAAAAGGCCGGGGATTGATCATAAACACGGATCTCAACAGCAGCTACCAGTTCTATGTAGGTAGATAGCAACCCCGCAAAATACCCCTACAGTGGAGAGAAGTCTAGTGATTTAGTAAAATAGATATCAAGGTACTTGGCAGAGTCCGTTATGCCTATATAAAGGGAACAATTTGCTTTCTGAAAAGAAAACAACGCTTAGGAAGTAAGTTCCATCATATGATTCTTATCCGAATTTAATTTAAAACCGATTATACAAAACTGTAAGTGTAGCGAAGATCAAAGCTGAGTTATAAGAGGTGAGGAATGGTTGGATGCTATTGGGTAACTGAATAATATTACCACGTCATCTGCATATTTTAATAGCTTAAACAGGTAGTCCTCAGCCTGCAACTGTGCGAATGTTAGGTTGAAAAGTATAGGACCAAGTAAAGAACCCTGGGGAACTTCAGATCGGATAAGGGCTGATCTCGAGTAACTAGTTCCGAATTTAACATTTACGTAACGGTTTCGGAGATAGTAACTGATAAGATTGAGTACGCTGCCGCAAATACCACTGCTCAATAAGGCGGATTCAATTGCCGAAAAATTACATGCAATTTATATATTATATTAATTAAGCTTACCAGGATACGCTGATATTCACGGTTTACAGAACAAGACGATTGAGATCTTAAAACAAATATCCACGTCAAATACCTGAAGCAAATTTGTTGTTCTTTTCGCGGATAATTAAAAAGAGCAATAGTTGACTATACTACAATAATTTATTATCAAAGATAACGTAGATGGAACCACGCAGTGGCCCGCTTGTGCGCTACAGCAACTCAGAAAAAACTCTCTTTTTACCTTCAACAAGACAAGTCGAAAACTTCGACAATATGAACAAAAGAATTTCCAAAAAAATTTCCAATATTTTTTTCAAAAATACAATATTGCTTTACGAAACCAGCGATGACATCAAATGTCCAAAATTAAAAATTGATTTAGTTTTATATGAAGAGTTAATTGTTTATGGTACTTTTTCGGCATCCACTGCAACAGCAATTTGTTATCTACGTTATGCAGCTGAACTTTCTCTAAAAACTTACGAGATTGCCACTGAAAAGACGTCAGCACTTTATGATTACCTTAAACACACATTTGACGCCTAATTGTGGCTTTATATGAAAACATACAAAAACGAATCTTTGTAATTTAACGTAGTGTGGTACATCGAATATGATATATTAGTGAATCTTGCGGTAACATATTTTCGTTTTTTATACTTTTTTGCTATAGAAATACATTTTATGGCCAAAAATTGCATCAATTTCCATTTGGAATATGATTATGACGGGTATGCGCTTTAGTAATCAGTAATTTATGTAAAATGATTGTAATGTCGGAATATAAATAACAAAATATTTCGCAAAATTGTAAAGGCCCTTTGGTCACTACCATAAGGGGGTCTCTTGGATGCCAGGCCCGGAAAATCCATATATGCGGAATGATCATCTATCTTAGAACACTTAAGTTCCTCTGAACTATCTCTTAAGCTACAATCCTTAAGTCCACTAGCCAACTGCTCTGTATCCTCAGTATTTAATAAACCAGACATGATATTATTAAATTACTTGCAATTTATATATTATATTAAATAAGTAAGCTTACCCGGATACGCTAATATCCACAGGATACTGAATCGGAATGATTGAGATCTTAAAACAAATATTTCCGTTAAATACCTAAAGCAAATTTGTGGTTCTTTTCGCTGATAATTAAAAAGATCAAATCGACAAGAAGATTATAATGTTTTATTCACAAAGAGTCGGAGATGGAACCACGCAGTGTCCCGCTTGTGCAATTCAGCAACTCAGTTCAAAAACTCTCTCATTTTCCTTCGACAAGACAAGTCCAAAACTTCGACAATATGAACAAAAGAACTTCCAAAAAAATTACAATATTTTTCAAAAATTACAATATTGTTTTACGAAACCAGCGATAACATCAAATGTTCAAAAATAAAAATTGATCTATTTTTATATGAGAGGTTGATTGGTGTCCAATAATTAATTTAACCTCTACGTACACCCTCATGTTTAAGATGATTAACCATACATGATGTAATCTTCATTCTTCGGATTCTTGATGATTCTTCCAGACCGAGTTTCAACAAGTTGTGCTGGTACTTTACCAGATTTCATATTCATATCGCATTGTTCTTTATTCTCAGTTGTCTTGGTTTTAATCTTTACTTCTTTTCCATATTTGTTCGAATCTTCCTTTTTCTCACACATTTCTGAGTCACATTTCGCCTCAGCTTCTGGATACTTCGATGGATACTGTCCTCAGTCTCCTCCTCCGTCCATATAAACTGTGGAATGCAGCGATCCAGTGCTACACACTCTACTGTGCCATTTATTTCTATAAATACATTTTCTCAGTCATATGATTGACTTTAAATGGTCCCTTATAGAACGAAGTCAGACAATTCTGTCTGTTCTCGTTAGTTATATATACATGAGATGCCAGCTTTAAAACTGAAGATACATAGCATTTAGACTTTGGACTTATAGTTTTGGTTGGAGCTAAACGACTCATTTTATCTCTCAATGCTCCAACAAACCAATCTACTGAACTAGAGGCCCAATCGAGACAACTTGGAGTTTCTATTAGAAGATCTCCAGGTAACCTCAATGGCTCTCCATAAACAAGTTCTGCTATGGATGTTCCTAACTGAGCTCTGTATCTGGTTCGCAAAACTATGGGCAAATCTTGTATCCAACTGGATACACCTGTGCAGCGTAATGCGGCCTTCAGCTCCCTGTACAGTCTCTCAACCATCCCATTAGCTCTGGGATTATAAGCACGTGTGTGTCTTATTTCTATCCCCATTGTATTCAATGATCTGATAAACAGTTCAGACATAAACTGACTACCACGATCAGTAGTTACCCTTACCGGTACACCATATCGCGACACCCAATTATGCAAGAACATAAGTAAGACTTCTTGAGCTGTCATGTCCTTCAGGATTGCTACCTCAAACTGACGACTGAAACGATCAACCATCGTGAGTAAATACTTTTGGCTAGAAATCTCGGCATTTCTACTATATCAATATGAACATGCATGAAACGACCCGCTGGTATACCAATCGTTTTAATTTCAGATTTGGTATGACGCCAAACTTTACAAGTTTGACACCGGGCACATGTCCTTACCCAGGCTCTTATGTCTTTCGACATCTTAGGCCATACATATCTATCAGTGACCATCCTGATAGTTGCCTTAATGGAAGGATGACTGAATTCATGTAGCTGTTGAATTACCTTATACCTTAATTCTAGCGGTACATAAGGTCTAGGTTGGCTCCTGGAGATTTCACATAATAACCACTTATCTCCAATCTTCCTGCGTGTATATGTAGGATTCTTTTCCAACACAGCTACTAAAGGATCAAAACCTTGTGCTTCCATCAATTGCTGGACAAAATCATTAGAAGATACAACAGAGCATACGAGTGACTCTGAACGAATCATATCTTCATCTGATACGTCTGGTCTACTGAGAGTATCTGCCACCACATTATCTTTTCCTGAGATATGACTAATGGTAAAATCAAATTCTGCGAGTCGGGTTATTTGTGAATTCACCCGCCGAGAATAATTTAGCCTATTCGCTTTCCCAAGGATACTTAACAACGGTTTATGATCAGTTAATATCATAAACTGATGTCCATCTAGGTAGTGCTCAAAATGCAACACTGCAGAATAAACTGCTAGTAACTCCTTTCCAAGCGTGTCATATCGCTTCTCGCGATCTTGGAGTTTCCGACCATAGAATCCAATCGGCTTGACTATACCATTATCCCGTTGATGTAACACTGCTCCTATGGCTACATCAGAAGCATCTTAGACAAGCGCAAACGGCTTAGTCCAATCCACAGGTTCTAATGTAGTTATTTGGCTTAACAGATCTTTGGCCCTTCGGAATGTTTCTTTGTCATCTTGGCTAAAATTAATAGGCCAGCACTTCTTGATCGTGCTCCGTTCACTAACTAAATGTCGAGTTAGCGACCCCAAAATTCCAGCTAAACCTGGTATGAAACGACGATAGTAGATCATCATGCTCAAAAATCTACGCAACTGGCGTACAGTTCTGGGTTCTGGCACATCCTTGATTTCTTGTACCTTATCTTCCAAGGGCTTTATTCCATCCTTGAAAATAGTGTGTCCAAGAAATTTTACGGTAGAGCAACCAATCCTACTATTTTCTAGTTTCACTACCAATCCATAATGTTTCAATTTAGACAAAACGACGTCCAAGTGCTCCCGGTTTTCCTCCCTAGATTGACTATATATAATGATGTCATCTATATACACTCTAGCAAATGAACAGTATTGAAGAACTTCCTCCGTCAGACGCTGGAATGTCTGACTTCCATTCTTCAAACCAAAAGGCATACATAAGAAAACATGCGATCCTCCTCCAGGGAATCGCACTGCTGTGAGCGGTATAGATTCTACCTCCATAGGTACTTGATAGTACGCCTTCTGCAGATCTAACGTTTTATATACCTCATACCTCATTATATCCCTGAGCAAAGTACTCTGGTTCGGTAAAGGATACGAATCACCTTTCGTTACCGAGTTCAATAGACGATAGTTACCAAAAACACTCCATTGACCTGGTTCAGGTTTGGGAACTACCACTATTGGAGATGCAAATTTGGAATTTGAACGCCTACAAATTCCTTCTTCTTTCAACCGCTTAAATTCTTCAATAGCAACCTGCTACTTATGTTGTGATAACGGTTGAGCCTTCGGCGAACAAGGTTGTGGTTCCACCAACTCGATTTGGTGTTCTATGCCTGTCTTTAAACCCTTGAGCTTAGCATTGAATGGCAGAAACACGGCCAGGTGTTTCTCGATAACATCCACCAAGTCATTGACGGCGACGGGTCTGGGTAGTCTCACTGACCTAACTACTGAGGTCCCAAACTCAGCATAAGTCACTATCCCAGTGCCTTGTCCAATGGTCCTAGATTTGGGATCTAAAGCGATATTAAAATGGATCAAAAAGTCCATCCCAATGATGTTATCCTTTATATCCGCGACCAGAAAATTCCACGTAAATGGAGATTTCTGCCCCAATGTCACTGACAATTCTTTAACCCCCTTAACCTCAATTGGACTTCCATTAGCAGCCTGTGGCAATGACCACCTTTAAGACAAATAATGAACAAAGGGTCTTATCTAGGGCAGACATTATTTCAACAGAAATTCCTCGCAGAAGCGCCCGTATAAGAATGAAGCAGTCAGCCCAATGACAAAAGCAGACTTCGAGCTGAAGTGAACATAAATTAATTAATGTGTAAATTTGTTTTATTAAATCGATGCTCGTTGTGCGACCGCGGCAGGATCCATTGTTTTGTCCACCTATGTTGGATGGTCCACGTACTTGTATGTCTTCCGTGTTTATTATTAGCGTATCGTCTAGACGAGCCTTGATTATGCCTAATTCTGCAGTTAAATTATTCATTTGAGAAGTCAATGCCTGAATCAACGTTTCCAACCCATCAGAAGACATATTAAATGTACCACAAATGCTTTATTTTTACTCAATTATATATAGAATTTTGCTCGCACAACGAGCATCGATTTAATAAAACAAATTTACACATTAATTAATTTATGTTCACTTCAGCTCGAAGTCTGCTTTTCTCATTGGGCTGACTGCTTCATTCTGTTACGGGCGCTTCTGCGAGGAATTTCTGTTAAAATAATGTCTGTCCTAGATAAGACCATTTGTTCATTATTTGTCTTAAAGGTGGCCATTGCCACACAGTCCATAGTTGATAATCGATTGTGGGGCTATCTATTTCCACCACATTGGATCGAACTAAGCTCACCTCTGCACCCTTGTATATTAAGAAGTTTAACCCGCTAAGTTCATCAGTTATAACGAACTTATTGTTTCGATAACCAGCAACCTCTTTAAGATTACCTTCCAGCCGAAATCTAACAGATTTACGGACTGCATTACCGCACGTTTCTTCCATCGAAGCTTCTGAACCTAACTTTGATGATTTTAGTATGCCTCGAATATGCATACCTTGGAGCCTTGCATGCGCAACCCCCCTACGGCTCCTATTAGCGGGGCTCTATTAGTTTTCCGGCAGCTTAGACCAGGCTACAGGAAGACTACTTCCTTTCCATCGGGGACCACCCAACTTTGGAAACGTGCATCCCCCTCCTGACATTTTCCAAACTCGGCGTATTTGCGATGCGATATGCACCACTCGCGTGGTCCTTGTACACCCTCACGCGATTCGCCTCTCCAATGCTTGGAATTTGAACCTTGACTCCGAGAATTTACCCTACCTCTGTTGGAACTTTCCTTATTGTTTTTTATCCAACCCACATCCCTGCGGAGGGTACTTAATTCATTCTCTACGGTCAGGAGTCTCTCTGAGAGATGTCTGAGTTGCTGCTCCAGGCGTGAATCTGCGGTTACTGCATACACCTTAGGTTCCTTCTGACGATACACTTTGTCCAACCCTTTGAGCTTCTTTGGCCACTCTAGTTCCAATGTATCATAGACATCCAAGGTGGCTCTTAGTCTAGCAGGCAACTCTGCTACAAATATTCTATTTATGACTTCCTCAGATATATCAAGCCCGATGGATTTTGAAATAAGTCTGTCATAAAATTCAGATGGAAGTAGATTTCCCATCTTTTCCTGACGTAACAAGTCAGTCATCCGTTCAATCCTCTCGGGTTGATATCGTCCATGGAGTTCTTCGACTAGAAGCTCAAATGCATTTGCCGGTTTGTTCTCAGTAACAAATTTCCCGAGTCTAAATAGATTCTTTTTTAACGGATCAGGTAGGCACCACCAGGCCGAGGCAAACCTTTCCATAGGGTCGGTCATCCTTTTTAGTTTAAAATAAAATTTTGCTTATTCGACCCATGCAGAATGGTTGTCTGGTCTGTACATATTAAGCTTAACATTGCTATCCATAGAATTGCGGCAAAAGCGATCATCTACATCATATCTTTCCGCATAGATGATCCTGGCGCGGTCGCCATTTTTTGTAGAAGCCCTTTGGTCACTACCATAAGAGAGTCTCTGGGATGCCAGGCCCGGAAAATCCATGTATGCGGTAGGATCATCTAATTTGGAACAATTAAGTTTCTCTGAACTATCTTTTAAGCTACTATCCTTAAGTCAACTTGCTGACTGCTCTGTATCCGCAATATTTAATAAACCAGCCATAATATTATTAAATTCCTTGCAATTTATATTTAGATCCTTAATTTTTGCATAAGTTTAATCTCAAAATCATCATTAATCACAGCATCATGAAAATAAAAATAATTAAATTCTGTTCTGTTACCTATTTTTAAAGCTCTCGTCTTTTTACTGTTTATTATCAGCCGTAGTGTTATCAAATATTTACTTAAATCATACAAATCTAGTGTCCCATTATTTTTTGAGAATTCGACATTTTTGTATCAGCAAATTTGTAAACTCGACCGTTAAGGATCTTAGTTTCCAAATGTGCAAATACGATTTTAAATAAAATTGGCCCCAAACTTTATCCCTGTGGAATTCCACTTGTTACTCTTTTTCGATTTTGATATCAAATCTTTTACTTGAATACTCATTCTTTGATTATATAAATAGCATCTAAGTGATCTAAAAATATTCTGATCAATATTCAATAAATTAATTGTATTCAGAATGGCACCAAAAGATATAGAGTCAAAAGCTTTTGAGATATATATAAGCGCGAGATATATAAAATTGTCGGGTGGAACGCAACGACCGGAGAGAGCGTGCTTGCGGTTTTCAACACTTTCTCTTATTTCGAAGGATATCGGATTTCATTTTGTTTTTATTTTCAGATTCTCGGGATTTCTGTTCTGATTTCATTTCTAGGATACACTAGGAATCTACCCACACATTTTTTTGAATTTACCTTCAGTTATCAAGGATCTATTCCTAGCTCGCCCGATTTTCCCGTTTATTATTGACATTTTAATACCCATTCTTTTTCTCTCATCAATACAAATTCTTTTTCTCTCTTCTATCGTAATCTACGTTATATCTGCTCTTCTATCTCACTTCACAATGATCCAGCTTTCGTCGCCAGCCCTCATCTCCCCGTTCCTCACCCAAAAACTTATCTCCAATATTACTGACCTCCAACAGCAAATGACGGACATCACTGGATTATTTGGAGCACTGACTTGCAACCTTTCAATCTCCACCGTTCAGCCCCATTTGTTGCGTCAAGCTGATGCGTTTTTGAATGGGGTAGCCAGGGAGGTTGCCCTGCGAAATCACAACAAGAGAAACCTCTTTTTATGGTCTCCGCGCTCCCCACTCTCAAAGGACGATCTGGCCTCAGATCTCATCAGTCAAATAGGGGAAAACTTTAGCCACCTCAAAGAGATCTCCTCGGGAAAGGGTCGAGCCTTCATTCTCTCCTCACACAAAAGACTGTCTGACGATGAGGTTCGTCATCTCAAATTACATTCGCCCATCTTAACATCCGGACAAGTCAAACTCAAACGAGACTACACTCTGCTACAGAGGACTCTAGAGAAAGCACAAACTCACACACCGGACACCACCCCTCCTCCAGCTCATCACGCCTTTCCGGGCTGGAGCAATCCAAAGAAAAGCCGTTCAGTTCACGGCGGACTCCTTGGTGACGCACCTTCCTCCAGTCCACCCCCACTCACACCTTCCCGATTTGAAGGCCTTCCTCTCACCTTTAGCCCTTACTCCGCAACCAGTCCCCCTACACTATCTCAAGCTTTACCACGACGTCGTGGCCGACCACGCCGCGCTAAGCCTCCTAATAACGCATCTTCTCTCCCAAACCCGTCCGCCAGGTCCACATCCCCTCGGCAAGTTACCTTTGTGACAGATGCTATGACCCAGAAACCGAGAAAACGTAAGTCTACTAAGGCCAAGCAAAACTTCGACCCAGCCCCATCAACTTCATCTCCCCCTACTGAATCCATCATCGTCCCCACCCTGGACAGTTCCGCCCCAGCTCCTGATCTTTCTCCGTCCCAGCTTGCCCCCTCAACGCACCTTCCGAGTGCCCCCTCGAACCCAGATATCTCGACCCCCTTTTGCTTTCAAACCCTACAACTGCCTCACCCACCTGATAAACGCGGGACAACAGAAATCTAAATCGACGCTGACCACTCTATCCTTGTCAACGAGCGGTCTGTCACCCTCATCAGCCCTAGATCTCGCCACGCCTGCCAGCGGAAAGCCCCCGCACGCTTCTCCTCCCCGATCTAACCATCCCTCTCTCAGAGCACTCTCAGCAATTCTTATCAATTGCAGGTCACTTACGCCAAAAATCAATTAACTACGAGCTTTTCTATCCTCTAACGAGATAGACATATGCGTTCTTGTTGAGACTTGGTTGTCCCCTTCCATCCACTGTGATGATCTTTTCCTCCTTCACGGATACACGTTCCTTCGTAGCGACAGAACTGTCGGTCGTGGGGGCGGACTAGCTGCCTATGTCCGATCCCTTCTTATGCCCAAACGCTTGCCGACATGGAACTCTCGAGGATTGGTATTTTTCTCGTTTCAGCTACAAATCCATAACCAAAGCATATCTACCTGTGTTGTCTACAGACCCCCTAACCTCTCACTCATCGACGACACTCGCGGGGCCCAACTTCTATCTACTTTTTTCTCTTTACACTCCGATCGGTACGTCGTTGTGGGTGATCTCAACCTCCCTATGGCTAACTGGCATAATGTAGCTTCGGAAAGTCACCCACTGCTTCGACTTTTCGCGGACAAACTTTTACACCAATTCGTGCATTTTCCTACCTGAGGGAACAACCAACTGGATTGTGTACTCTCCAACAACGAGGTGACCGATGTTCACTCCCGGGAGATCTTCCCTAATCTTGATCACTGTCAGGTATCCTTCCTCTTACCTCTCTTATCCTTCACCCCTCGAGAAGACACACAATCTTTCAGACGATTCACCAACTGGGAAGAGTTCCGCCGACTCTGTGACACAGTTAACTGGAGGGACCTCTTTCTCCCAAGCAATCTCTCCTCGTGCTTTTCCGAAGTCCATAACATCCTATCCTCCCACTATAACTCCGCCAACTCTATTCAATACGAATACTCGACGAAAAAGTTGAACGCTCTGTTTAAGGAACGTGACAACCTCGCACGCAACTCAGGCTTACGCACATCGTCACTTGCTCGCGCCCTCGCTCTGAGACGCATTGATGGGCTCATTAAACAGGCTATCAACAAACAAGCGTTCCACATCGAAAAACGCATCCGCTCAGCTCCTAACCCACGGGAAAAGTTCGCTATCATCAAACACCAATTGCTGCAAAAGCCTAAAACCTCGTTTATCAACTTCTCTCAGTCAGACGACCCCTGCTTCGCCAATGATTATCTGACTCACCTTCTTGACTCCTTTTCCACACCCACTCCGCCTGTTGAGATGTTAGACAACGGAGACACCGAGAACCTATGCTGGTTCCACGTCTCTCCGGCTTCCGTCGCCCAAGCAATTAAAGACATTAAATCTAAACACCAATTTGATCAATACGGTGTCTCGGTCAGCATGATTGCTCTTCTAGGCTGGAATGTCTTCTCTCTGATTGCCGATGTTATTAATCATTGTCTCGAAGCCACCTATCTTCCCCCGAACTGGCTTAATTCGACGATCTCTCCTATCCCTGAAAATAGCACTTCGTCGATCTCATCATTTAAAGATCTCCGCCCCATTACTATCGTCCCTTCTTTCACCAAATTCCTCGACAGGGTCTTATACAACCTAATCTACCCCTTCATTAAGTCTCATGTAAACTTCTATCTCCTCGATAATCAACATGGTTTTTTGAATGGCCGCTCCTCTTCCACCAACTTAGTTAGTGTTCTCGATCATTGCTACTCCTCCTTCTCTAAAGGGCTCCAGTGCACCCTCCTATTCCTGGATATTTCCAAGGCTTTTGACTCGCTGTCATTTTCAGCAATCGAATCCGTCTTACTGAGAAGCGGTATCTGCGGCAACGCTCTCAATCTTATCAGTTACTATGTCCGAAACCGATATGCGACAGTAAAAGTTGACAGTAGTCACTCAAGGCCAGCCCATATCCGATCCTGTGTTCCCCAGGGCTCCGTACTTGGTCCCATTCTCTTCAATCTTACGCTCGCGCACATACAGGTTGAAGACAACCTTTTCAAGCTGTTCAAATATGCGGATGACATGGTTATCGTATTCAGCAACCCCACAGCATCCAGCCCCTCCTTATCCTTTATATCGCAGCTCAGCAGAATCGGCCTCAAACTAAATCCCACCAAAACTCGCCTAATGAAACTCTCCTCTGATCGATTCTGCTCTATCCCTGTTCCCAACTTCCCCCTCGATATAGAAATAATAGATTCGGCCAAACATCTGGGCATTCATTTCTCAAAATCCCTAGACTTCTCTCTACATCTTACACACACTACTTCCAAACTCTTCAAATGGGCCCGTCTGATCTGTTTTAAGACTAACAACCCCTCTCCAGCTCACGTTTTTCAAGGTCTACGTTCTGCTTCTCTTTTCCTACGCCAGCGAATTCTACTGTCCTCTCACCTTCGCCTCCTCTTATACTATTGAACAGGTATCCTCCAGATTTCTAAAGCGAGTCTTCCCGAAATGCCAAAATTATAGGGAACGCCTACTCCTGGCAATCCTTCCGCTTTGGTTCACCCGTCACCTTCGAGTCATTTCCTTTATCCATAAGATCACAACTTACTTACCACTCTCCAATTTTGCCCACCAAAGTCACCACTACGCCACACGTTCTAATAACTCTTCTATCCAAGCTAACCATACCCCCACCATAATTAATAAAATCTATCTCTTCTCCAAAGCCACTAATTTCTTCAACGCTCTTCCCACAGACATAAAGCTCCTATCTCAACACGAATTCAAAAAGGCAGCCCTTCAGTACTTCTTCAACAAACTTCTTTTTGATACGACCGATTGGAAACGAAACTGATTCCTTCTCAATCCATAACATTTACTTCACCCCAGGCTATTCGTTTTACTAACTTTGGAGGGCGAAATCCCTCAGGCAGTTATCTAATCTTCCACTTTACCTCTCTGGTCTTAATCTTTTCTTCTAGACTCACTGATACCACTTCTTAGCCCATTCCTGACCCCATCATATCCACGTTGTGGATACTTTACTACGTTTTGCTCATCAAATTCTTTTCTTTCTTGTTTCAGCGGAGGACCGGAAACCCAACAGTCCTACCGATCCACCAACGGTTCGCTTCGGACATCGACTCCCCCTGGTCTTCCTTCAATCACAACCTCGTTCTACGGATGCCTGCGACCCCTGCAAGACTCGCTCGCTTCAATCCGGCAGATTCCATCCATGTCCATTGTTGTGTCCACCTATGTTTGATGTTCCACGAATTTGTATGTCGTTAGTGTTTATTATTAACGTATCGTCTAGACGAGCCTTAATTATGCCTAATTCGTCCGTTAAATTCTTCATTTGAGACGCCAGTGCCTGAATCAACGTTTCGACCCCATCAGAAGACATGTTTAATTGTGCCATAAATGCTTTATTTTTACTCAATTATATATAGAATTTTGCACGCACAACAAGAATCTATTTAATAAAACAAATTTACACATTAATTAATATATGTTCACATCAGCTCAACGTCTGCTTTTCTCATTGTGCTGCCTGCTTACTTCTTATCCGGGCGCTTCTGCGAGGAATTTCTGTTGAAATAATGTCTGCCCTAGATAAGACCGTTTGCTCATTATTTGTCTTAAAGGTGGCTATTGCCACATCCGTACTATGCTCCATCAACTCAATCTCCACGACAATGGACTCCATCGGTCGACGTCTACCTCCGGTCCGCCATCTTTTTTCGATCTCACATTCACCTAGAAGCTCTGATACTTCATGACTATCTCCAATTGATCTTGTCTAGTCAAATGGAACTTCGTTTCTATTTATTTTTCACCAGATTGAACTATCTTGATGTTAATGATAACTTTTCCCTTCCCCAAACCCCCCCTGCTATGTAACTACTTTGCTAGTCACAATTCCACTCACCTCCACATATCCTACCCTTGATTTGTTAGTCAATGGTCTGTCCAGTTGACTTTGTTGACAAATAAAAATGTATTATTATTATTATTATCATTATTATCATTATCATTATTATTATTATTATTATTATCATTATATATTATTAGCTATCTATACAATTACTGCATCAAACTTATTCTCATTTAATGTAATTACATGTTTTCTCATAGAGAGCATATTATTAGTTGTCGATCTATCGTTCGTAAAGCCATGTTATCATATATCAAAGTCAGCCGGCAACATACGTTCTAAATGATCTAGTATCAACCGTTCTATTATCTTCAAAAACGAAGGGATAATAGAGATTAGTCTATAATCACTGGCGCATCTTTGCTTACTTAATTTTGGCAACGGTTTAGCTACTATCGTTAAGTATATCGATTGGTAATTTCCCATTCTATCGAAATTCTATTTATAAAATTGCAGAGCGCATTCATAAAATTTAAAGGTAATTGAAGTAGGTTATCAATCGATATACCAAGGTGACCTCTTTGTTTTTTGTTTTTATTTTTAACATTAATTTTATCAATGCATCACTGTCAATAACAAGTCCTGGTTCCTGGTCTCCCGAAGGATCAAATAGATCCATAAAATTGCTTTCATTCTGTGGATTACATATCAAATTGCCAAATACTTCATCCAATTCACAGAGAAATTCATACTCAGTTTTATCCACAGCATTATCGACCGTTAAGGATCTTAGTTTCCAATTGTGAAATTATCTATCCATACATGGTGGAGAATGATGCGAGCAAGTTATTCTCTGTTTCAAAAATCTACAAAATTTATAATCAATTACCAAAGGGGCTTAGAGAAACGCCTCCATCCGAGATGACTTTTAAATTTTTATCTACTGGACTAGAAAAAGTTTACAATCCTGCTGATATTTTTTCTTTTGATAATGATAATACATTCTCATGGCTGAATAAAAGACATGGATTATTGTTAGCAGAAACATAATTTTTTGAGATTTTTATCTCCAAGTTTTAGCATTATTCAAATCGAAAGGTTATACTGTAGGGGTACTCATAATCTGAAGGCCGTGAGTTCGGACCTCACCCGGGGCACCATTTATGTAGGGGTACTTTTCGCTGTTGCTATCTCGTTTCTGATTTTGTACACCGACTACATATCAATGGTGGCTATTATTACTACCCGTGCGCCTAATCAGTCTCTGATCTTTTTCGGATGGTTGATGTGAGAAGGCAAAAACATCGGGTCATACATATATTCTACACAATATTGCAATTAGATATATAATTCACAGATAGTCCAATTTGACTATGTGTGGGTCGGCAATAAAAAAACAGATTTTAACATGAAATTATATCCTAAACACCATTCACAGTTAAACTAAATTGTCCGTCTTCTAGACGGCAAGAATTAAAATGATTTATGTTTATAAAGTAACATGTTTCGCACACAAGCAGTTATTCTTACACAAATGTCTGGATCGTAATGAGAATAGTCAAACGATTAAAAATACATGACAATATGAACATAGTAAACTGATTTATGTTTATAGAGAAAAATGTTTTGCACACAAGTAGTTATTCTTACACAAATGTCTGAATAGAATTGTATTTATACCATCGATTTAAAACATATGAAGATATGTAAAAAGTCATCGTTAAAAGCTGTCACTAAAATGAAGGAGTAAGCCCCATAAAGACTTCAATGACCAAAAACTCACGAATATTTAGTTCATGTCATTATTATAATCTATTATTCTCTGAAATTCTGAATGGCACAATTAACTGACAACAGTAAAAATTGTTAATAATCCAACTGAGCGAAATAAATCCGCAGCGACACAATAGTCCACCACGTGATCCGCGCGGATCGCGCGCGGTTCTGTCTCTTTTATAAAAACACTATTAATAAAACCCTTCTCGACTCCTTTTCCACTCCCACTCCACCTGTTGAGATGTTAGACAACGGAGACACCGAGAACCTACGCTGGTTCCATGTCTCTCCGGCTTCCGTCGCCCAGGCAATTAAAAACATTAAATCTAAACACCAATTTGATCAATATGGGGTCTCGGTCAGTATGATTGCCCTTCTAGGCTGGAACGTCTTCTCTCTGATTGCAGATGTTATTAATCATTGTCTCGAAACCACCTATCTTCCCCCGGACTGGCTCAATTCGACGATCTCTCCTATCCCTAAAAATGGCACTTCTTCGATCTCATCATTTAAAGATCTCCGCCCCATTACTATCGTCCCTTCTTTCACCAAAATCTTCGACAGGATCTTATACAACCTAATCTACCCCTCCATTAAGTCTCATGTAAACTTCTATCTCCTCGATGATCAACATGGCTTTCTGAATGGCCGCTCCTCTTCCACCAACTTAGTTAGTGTTCTCGATCATTGCTACTCCTCCTTCTCTAAAGGGCTCCAGTGCACCCTCCTATTCCTGGATATTTCCAAGGCTTTTGACTCGCTGTCATTTTCAGCAATCGAATCCGCCTTACTGAGAAGCGGTATCTGCGGCAACGTACTCAATCTTATTAGTCACTATCTCCGAAACCGATATGCGACAGTAAAAGTCGGCAGCAGTCACTCGAGGCCAGCCCATATCAGATCCGGTGTTCCCCAGGGCTCCGTACTTGGTCCCATTCTCTTCAACCTTACGCTCGCGCACATACAGGTTGATGACAACCTTTTCAAACTGTTCAAATATGCGGATGACATGGTTATCGTATTTAGCAACTCCAAAACATCCAACTCCTTATCCCTTATATCGGAGCTCCTATCCTCGCTCCACTCGCAGCTTAGCAGAATCGGCCTCAAACTAAATCCCACCAAAACTCGCATAATGAAACTCTCCTCTGATCCATTCTGCTCTATCCCGGTTGCCAACTACCCCCTTGATATAGAAATAATAGATTCGGCCAAACATCTTGGCATTCACTTCTCGAAATCCCTTGACTTCTCCCTACACCTTACACACACAACCTCCAAACTCTTCAAATGGGCCCGTCTGATCTGTTTTAAGACTAACAATCCCACTCTCCAACTCACGTTATTCAAGGTCTACGTTCTGCCCCTCATTTTCTACGCCAGCGAATTCTACTGTCCTCTAACCCTCGCCTCCTCCTACACTATTGAACAGATATCCTCCAGATTTCTAAAACGAGTCTTCCCGAAATGCCAAAACTATAGGGAACGCCTTCTTCTGGCAAACCTTCTTCCGCTTTGGTTCACCCGTCACCTTCGCGTCATTTCTTTTATCCACAAGATCACAACCTGCTTACCACTCTCCAATTTTGCCCACCCCAGTCACCACTATGCCACACGTTCTAGTAACTCTTCTATCCAAGCCTACCATACCCCCACCATATTTTAAAAAATCTATCTCTTCTCCAAAGCCACTAATGTCTTCAACGCTCTCCCCACAGACATAAAACTCCTACCCCAGCACGAATTCAAAAAGGCAGCCCATCAGTACTTCTTCAACAAATTTCTTTGTGATACGACCGATTGGAAACGAAACTGGTTCCTTCTCAATCCATAACATTTACTTCACCCCAGGCTATCCTCTTTACTTAGGGTTAAATCCATCAGGCAGCCATCTTCCACTCTACCTCTCTTGTCTTATTCTTTTCTTCTAGATTCACTAATACCACCTCTCAGCCCATTCCTAACCCCATTATATCCACGTAGTGGATACTCTACTACGTTTTGCTCATCCAACTCTTTTCTTTCTTTCTTGTTTCAGCGGAGGACCGGAAACCCAACAGCCCTACCGATCCACCAACGGTTCGCTTCGGACTTCGACTCTCCCTGGTCTTCTTCTAATCTCGATCACGTTCTACAGATGCCTGCGATCCTTGCAAGACTCGCTCGCCCCAATCCTGCCGACTCCATCAATTCATTCGTCACGACAATGGACTCCAACGGTCGACGTCTACCTCCGGGCCGCCATCTTTTCATCTTCATCTTTGTTTTCGATCTCACATTCACCTTGAAGATCTGATACTTCACGGACTATCTCCAATTGATCTTGTCTAGTCAAATGGAACTTCGCTTATATTTATTTTTCACCAGATTGAACTATCTTGATGTTAATGATAACATTTATGCCGTCGATTTAAAACAAATGATACATGGAAAAAGTCAACATTAAAAGTTATCACTATAAGAAGAATGTAAATCGTTTAAGGACTTCAATGACACAACTCACAAATGTTACGATCGCCGTTTGTAACGATTCTATCTCAGTACATGATATTAATATATTGTTCTCTGAAGTTCGGATAATCCAAATAGTTAAACTAATAGGAATAAGTTCACTATGACCATTAGTCCACCGCGTGTTTTTTTCGTTCCCAGCGCGGTTCTGTTCTTTTTATAAAAACACTATTAATTACACATAAAATTTCAGTTTAAGAAATATCGGTTAAAACTGCTTGAGACTAGAAAGGATTGTTCCTAAAATCACAGCTAAGAGAAATATTGTTTAAGGACAGAGTTAGAATATTTGACCTTAAAGAGCACAGCGTTTGTAAAAATTGACCTTCGTTGGGTTGTAACACGGAGCCGCGTGTTACATACACCCCCCCGACAGTGAAAATTAGTACACCATGAAGGGGGCTAACCTTCCAGGAAGTGTTATTGCTCTGCCGTACCGTGTAATGACTGATTTTGGCTCTGACAACACTGATTCTGGTTCTTCTATATCTCGCGGCGGCGTAACGGCTTCAGTTGGCTCGGTTGTTGATGGGACGTCGGGCGTCAATCCGATGTTAGCAAGACTGTCTGGGAGTGGCGTTCTCGTTTCTTCACCGCCTGATAGGTCTACATCGCGAAACAGCGGGTCATCTGGATCAACGTCGGCTGGGGATAGTCTGTGCTTGGAGACCGCTTCAGCTTTGCCATTAATCTCCAGAATGATGTAATTCTGACGTCGATCTAACACACGATAAGGACCGCGCTTCGGTTTGGCTAAAATCCTGTTATCCATATCGTTGTTGATGAAGAACCATTTGCAGCTATCAAAATCTTTGCGTTTATAGATTGGGCCATGTTGCTGACGTGTAGGACAGATCGGCCGATTCTGAGCGTTATACTGTAGAAAACTGCGAAGTGGAAACAGAAATGTCGGATCATTCATCGTTAATGCAGTTTCAGAGCGTGATCGGACTAGTTCGCCAGGAAGCCGTAGACATTCGCCAAATACCATTTCAGCGGAGCTACATTTGATCGGCTCACGAGGTCTTGTACGCATTGATAGGAGTACTTTCGGTAGAGCCGCAAGCCAATTTTCTTCTGGGCTAGCCTTGAGCGCCGCTTTCAGTTCTCGGTGTGGTCTTTCAACGAAACCATTTGCTCTCGGGTTGCGAGCCGCGGTCACGGAGTGTTTGACACCGTAGTATTGCAGTAGGGCTGTGAACTCCTCTCCGAGAAATTGTGCGCCACGATCGGTTGTCACTTCAGCTGGAGCACCGAACCGAGCGAACCAATTGAGCTCTAGAGCATAACTGACAGTTTCTTGCTTCATGTCTGGAAGTGGTATGGCCTCATACCATCGAGTGGTGCGGTCCCGTATTGACAGTAGATATCGCATGTTGTTCACGGCAGGTAAGGTTACCAGGTCAACGTGTATGTGTGTAAATCGGACTTTGGGCACTTGAATGACTTGTGGCGCCGTTTTAGTGTGTCTCGTCACTTTGCATTTCTGACATTCTAGGCATTGTTTTGACCACATCTTGATATCTCGTCGCATGCCAGGCCAAAAATACGTTCTGGATAGAATTTCTACTGATGCTTCGCCAGATGGGTGGCTCAATGAATGGTAGACTTCGAAGATCTTGTGACGGAGTTTTTCAGGTATAAACGGCCGAGGGCCCACGTCAGTTATTTCGCACTGCAGTAGGGTTCCGTCGTAATCAAGTGATTTCAGTCGATTGACATCAAATGTCCGAAGTGATATATCATCTTGCTGAGCTGCTTGCAATTCCTGAATGCTTATAGGTGAAGGATACAGTATTGAGGCACAAAGATCTGCCGGACGGCTTAGGGAGTCTGCGACCACATTTTCTGATCCTTTAACATGGGTGACTTCATAATCATACTCGTGTATTCGTGTAAGTTGCGAGTTGACACGTCGTGAATATAAATATTCTTTCTTTCCTCTCAGCATCGGAAGTAGCGGAAGATGGTCAGTGTAGATCTTGAACTTTCGGCCATCCAGATAGGTATGGAAGTGTAGGATCGACCGGTAGATTGCAAGTAATTCTTTTCCTAACGTATCATATCGCGTCTCGCGAGGTTGTAGTTTTTGCGAATAGAAAGCGATAGGCTGGTGTATTCCATTGATGGATTGTTGAAGTACTGCGCCTATGGCAACGTCGGATGCGTCCGTTATCAATTCAAAATGTTGAGACCAATCCGGGGAATGTAACATGGTCGCTTTGCATAGGGCCCTTTTGGCATCCTCGTAAGCCTGCATGTCGTCCACGTTGAGCTGAATCGGTTGTGATTTCTTGACGAAACGGCTTTCTGGCACGAGATATTTGTGAAGAGGTGCCAGAATCTTGGCAAGGCAGGGTACAAATCGAGAATAGTAGTTCATCTTGCCCAAGAATCGTCGTAATGCCCGAACGGTGGTTGGAGGCTGTAGATCTTGAATAGCACGAACCTTAGTAGGTACAGGTGTCATGCCTTCTTCGGAAATTTGATGACCAAGGAATTCAATTGATTTCTGTGCAAAGACGCATTTATTGCCATGAAGTCGGAGGCCATAGTCTTCTAGACGTGTGAGTAGGATCTCAATATGTTGTATATGATCGGTCATTGAGTTAGAGAATACCAGGATGTCGTCTAGATATGGAATTACAAATGGTAGACCATCTAGTATTTCGTCCATAACGCGTTGGAATGTTTGCGAGGCATTTTTGAGACCGAATGGCATATAGTGATATTCGTGCGTGCCACCTCCGGTGAATCTGAGTGCAGTATATGCTACTGAGTCTTTGTCCATCGGTACTTGATAGTATGCTTTTACTAAGTCAAGTTTCGAATACACAGCATGACCGATAGCAGATCGGAGTAGGTCGGCCGGATTTGGCAGGATGTACGAATCAGACTGTGTGCAAGAATTGAGAATACGATAATCCCCGCACACTCTGAATGTCTCTGGTTCACTCTTTGGTACTACTACCACAGGCGACGCAAAAGGTGAGCTGGATCGTGTACAGATGCCTTGTTGACGTAGTGTGGCGAATTCTTGCTCGGCAGCCTTATGTTTGTGTGGTGCCAATGGACGTGCTCGTGGAGGATGAGGAAGTGTTTTCGACAGGATGATACGGTGGGCTGTGATAGCCCGCTTCCTCTTGAGGTCGGGCATGAAGGAAATAGGTTTGAAAATTTCTTCATGACGTTTCAGAACCTCGTCCAGTTGTGGTACATGTGGAACTGAAGGAATAAGCTGTATGGATGCGACTGCTTCGGCGCGAGTCGTATGTTTTAACGCTGATGTAAGCAACTGATTGTCTGCAGTGCGTATCTCTCGTGTTCTTGGACGAATGGTCAGGTCGAAGTGTTCGAGAAAATCACGTCCAATGATGTTCCGTGTTGTTTTGGCGATGATGAACGGATAATTGAAACATCTTTTTGAGTTGGAGAACGAGATAGTGTGTACTCGTACCCCAAACGTCGCTATGTTGGAACCATTGGCGCATGTCAGACTGCTGGTGTCGACTGGGTGGGTGGGTTCGAAATAATTGTGGCGTAGTAAGCTCACATCTGATCCAGTGTCTATGAGAAATAATTCGCCAGAGGTTGCGTCACGGATGAGAAAAGATGTTGATAGTGGCAACTGACGACGAGACTGGTTGCTGGCATTTGGGCGTTTGAAGCATGACTTGACTGGAGCCGTCGCTGTAAATACAATAGTTTGATTGCGCTCTACTGCGAAAGCAACGTGCTTCGAGCCATCAGACGTGGAGCGGCCAACAATTTGGGGTGCTCAGCCTCTGCTGTCGCCGAGGAGGCTGACCCCACCCGTCTTCCGAACCTTCCATGGGCGGATCCTCCTGAGTTGTTGAGGGTGACCGCGCCCATTTGAACGTCGCGTCTGTGCGCGGGTATGTGCAGACGTTTCCGAGGCAATAACGTGTGTAGTGGCCTTCATTGAAAGTGCTTGAATTTCTCAAAATCTAGCTGTTTATTAATTCCTTACTGGCTGTAAGTTCGACGAACCGGGGCACCATAATGTAGAGGTACTTTTCGCTGTTGCTATCTCGTTCCTCATTTTGTACCCCTACTACTTATCAATGGTTGCTATTATTAGTACCCGAGCATTCAATCAGTCTGTTCCTTTTCAGATGGTTAATATTAGAAGGCCGAAGAAAGGTTTCATGTATATATTACACACAATGTAGCACATAAATATAATTCACTGTTAATCTGAATTGAAGGAGTTGGATGGTAATAATACAGATTTTTTAATATAAAATTATATCTTAAACACTATTCTCAGTTAGTCAAAATTGAATATATGTTTGTCAGCTGTAAAAATGGTTTTTATGCAAAAATATGATTTAAATGTCATTCACACTTAAGCTAAATTGTCCGTCCTCTAGACGGCAAAAATAAAAGTGATTTAAGTTTATCATAGAAAATTGTTTTATGCTCAATCAGTTATATGCGTACAAAGGTCTGAATTGCTCAACATTTATGCCGTCGATTTAAAACAAATGATACATGGAAAAAGTCATCGTTAAAGGTTATCACTATAAAAAGAATGTAAATCGTTTAAGGACTTCAATGACACAACTCACAAATGTTACGATCACCGTTTGTAACGATTCTATCTCAGTACATGATATTAATATATTGTTCTCTGAAGTTCGGATAATCCAAATAGTTAAACTAATAGGAATAAGTTCACTATGACCATTAGTCCACCGCGTGTTTTTTTCGTTCCCAGCGCGGTTCTGTTCTTTTTATAAAAACACTATTAATTACACATAAAATTTCAGTTTAAGAAATATCGGTTAAAACTGCTTGAGACTAGAAAGGATTGTTCCTAAAATCACAGCTAAGAGAAATATTGTTTAAGGACAGAGTTAGAATATTTGACCTTTGTAGAGGATGTTGAATCCTCCGCCTTTTATAAAATGACCTTGAATGATAATTTAAACCACCATAGCTGATTGTAACAACTTTATTTAAAAAGAATTTTTTCTTTTTATTTTCCAGAACATTCTTTGTTTAAAGACTTGATTTTTATAATTGTGCGCTATTTTCAGTTTTTGAGTATCGTGCTTCCGAGCTGGTTGTAGATTTTCGTTTGCTGCATTTTTAACATTTCTCTCCATAATAAACGATTACAACATTGCACAATATAAACTTTTCAACACTTGCCTTGTGTTCTGATATAATATAACACTGAGGAGGAGTCTTGGAACAGGTAATTTATTTATTATTGTGGGTCACGTACACATCAAAGCAGATTATTGCTGAAGATATAGCTTTCCAACTTTCACCTTCCAAACGGATAAAATAATTGTCAATTTGAGTACCATAATTCTTGATCATGAATGCCGATATTAAATTAGAAGATGTATTTCATTTAGGGCAGGACCTAATGGATTTAAATCTTATTGACACAGATAACAATGTAGGCAAAACAGACTCTACTGTGAATGTTAGGACTTCTAGCGAACTGGCATCTATGGGGCTTACAAATACCAATAGGTTTGGGGCCTCAACAAAATTTGGCGACCACGCCAGTCCAAGTATATTTAGTCTACCACAGTATAAGTCAGAGAAACATGCAAGTTGGGTAGGAGATGCCCAAATGATATTTGAGGCTTATTGTATTGTGAACCCTATGGAGAAATTTGTTGCAGCATGGATGGCATTGCCTGAGAATTTCCGAAATGCTTTGGAAAATTTCAGAGACAGAACTGTGAAAGAAAAGCCGTACAACGCATTTGAGTTATTAATGGCAGAAATTCAACAGAGATATCAGCCTGGAAGAACAGCGCAAATGTGCGAATTATTACGCTTAGAAAAAATGGGACGTCAGTTACCGTCCGAATTTTATGAACGCCTTTGCACGAAAGCTTCCAGGTTGAATATATCTAGTGATGTAGTCAACTCCATTTTTACAGCTGAGTTACCAGTTAGGCTCAGAACAACAATGGAAGTGTTTGACACAATGAACATAGATTGGCCGACAAAACTCAGAGGGTTAGACGGCGTGTATAAACAGCAAGAACCACAAGTACATGCTGTAATGGCAGATTCTGTAACGATGCAGCCAGTCAGGGCAGATACCGAAAACCACCTGACCACACAAGAAAGTTTGCGTTTCTTATGTAGGGAAGTTGCTAGCTTGCGTAGTGATGTCGCACAACTTCAGAGTCAGGTCCAGTATATTAGACGCCGAAGGAGTCACTCGCGTCAACGCTTCGAAGGGCCACGCGGATGGGGTAAGGCACAGGGCGAATATGGACGCAGTGCGAAGTGCCAAGATGAAAATTATAATTACCCGCGATTAGGTGGACCCAAATGGAAAGGAAGCACAAAACCGGTTGAGAGAAATCCGTCACCGGGAAAAGGGAAAAACCCCCACTAGTAGGAGCCGTAGGGGGGGTTCCATTGCAAAGGCTCCCAGATATGCCTTTAAAAGGCATACTCAAAGCAAAAGAGGCGACTAGTATAAATAGCACCCAGATAAAAGGCAAAAGAGTCCGATTCTCACTAAGCGGGGATCTTGAAAACATTGCCGGAGTGTCCAGCAACAAGTTCATTATTAAGGATGAATTATCTGGATTAGAATTTCTCATAGACACGGGTGCGGAGGTAAGCATAGTTAGGTCAGACGTGGTGGAAGCAGATTGCCCCACATTTGATTATCAACTATGGGCCGCGAATGGTAGTCCAATTGAAGTAAAAGGGATGAAAGAAATGTCTGTAAAATTAGGCCAGAAATCTTCTTTCCTATGGAATTTTCTAGTAGCCGATGTCAAGGACTGTGGCAATAGCCACCTTTAAGACAAATAATGAGCAAAAGGTCTTATCTAGGGCAGACATTATTTCAACAGAAATTCCTCGCAGAAGCGCACGGATAAGAAGTAAGCAGGCAGCACAATGAGAAAAGCCAACGTTGAGCTGATGTGCACATATATTAATTAATGTGTAAATTTGTTTTATTAAATAGATTATTGTTGTGCGTGCAAATTTCTATATATAATTGAGTAAAAATAAAGCATTTATGGCACAATTAAATATGTCTTCTGATGGGGTCGAAACGTTGATTCAGGCACTGGCGTCGCAAATGAAGAATTTAACGGACGAGTTAGGCATAATTAAGGCTCGTCTAGACGACACGTTAATAATAAATACAAACGATATTCAAGTTCGTGGAACATCAAACATAGGTGGACACGACAATGGCGACCACGGCGAAGAGGAATCAGGAATTAATATGCCAGCGTTTTCAGCCGAATCGACGAGTTATGTCAGACCGCCATCAGAGTTTAAGCCGATGTTGGCACCACTAGATGTGGAAAGGCCACAGTTGTGGTTCGAAAAATTTGAAGCATCAGTGCGAGCCCAACAATTTACATTGGAAGCACCTATTGTGCGTGTAGCTGTACAGGAATTAGTGGACCGGACAGTAGCTGTCCAATTGGAATTGCCAGTTGACCTCACATATGATGAATACAAAAGACGCGTGTTGGATCATTTCCGGGCCAGGCCTCAAGAAGTGTTCTCAGAATTATACAGCCTGACACCATTAAAGGGTGAGATGCCCATGGATACCATGGCACGTATCAAGCGGTGGTTCTCGAAGCTTACCGAGTCTTTACCAGGCTTGC
Organism: Eudiplozoon nipponicum; assembly: GCA_029291075.1. Taxonomy (NCBI): domain Eukaryota; kingdom Metazoa; phylum Platyhelminthes; class Monogenea; order Mazocraeidea; family Diplozoidae; genus Eudiplozoon; species Eudiplozoon nipponicum. The sequence goes on along the minus strand of JAQBSW010003852.1, from coordinate 20,389 downwards.
AACCACATGAGGCCATCATGTTCATGCTGCTGGATCCTACTAGATACGGAGAAATATCCAGCAGCCCAGGAGGCCTTGAAGAGAGACTTCAGGCTCTTCAAAGCTCGGCCATAATGACAAATAAGATGGCAGCTGCATCTCCACGCATGGGTACAGTTACAACATCTGAGAGGAGCGACATACCATATTTGAATTCTTCGCGTCATAATAAGCAGTTCCGCGACAGAAGGCAACAGCCAGTGGCTTGGAAGCAAAGTCAGTATATAAGGACTCCGGCTCCGACGAATACGGCGTATAAGCGGCAACTAAACCCATGTACTGCCCCTCGAGAACGACCAGTGCAGTGGGGTAACAGGGTGAACAATCTCACAAATAATGGAGGCAGAGAACAAGGCACAAAAAGTAATCATTTGGTGGCTCCGACGGGTAGATCGAAGGAAGACCAGCAGAACAAACCAAAAAGTGGTCCGAACCAGATGGCTTGTGAAGAAAAGGAAGTGTGGGAAACACTGCCAAATGTAAGAATTTTCATTAAAGTTAAATTTTTAGAACTCTTCAACGGACAGCCAGTAATAATGCAATTGGATACTGGAGCGGATGTGTCGGTACTACCATTGACTTGGCCATTGAACAATATAAAACCTACGAAAGCAAGTTTATGTCAGGCATCGGGCGCATCGATGGTGGCTGTGGGCGAGTGGGACACAAAGTTGTTAATAAATGAAAAGGTCTATCATATGTCTTTTGTTGTTTCGAATACGCAGACGCCCTTATTGGGACTTGATTTCATTAGAAAATGGGTTAAGACGATAGACTGTCAAAATAAACGTGTATACCTATCGCGGCCGGAAGGAATAAGATCAATAAAGTCTATAGGTAACCATAAGATTCAGGAGGAGACCAGTTGTCTGCCTGAGTGGTGGAAGAATCTTCAAAACCAATATAACAGTATATTCCAACTGCCTGATTGTAGCGAGCGTCCAGGGCCGACGGTCGACCAGTTTAAGTTATGGTTAGAACTAAATGATGGTTACGAACCACCAAAAGTATATGGTGCCCCTCCCAAGAAATTAGAAGCAGCGACTCGAGCAACCCAAGAAATGATAGAAGCCGGCGTTCTTGAACCGTCAACATCTGTTTTTCGTGCTCCGATGGTTTATGTTACGAAAAAGGATGGTTCGCTCCGACCGGCGGCTGATTTTAGGCAATTGAACTCAGTAACTAAACCGGACCCGTATCCCATGCCGGCTCTGCGTGATCTGTTCTTACAGCTGGCGGGAGGCAAATGGTTTGCCGTGCTTGATCTTAAACAGGGATTTTGGCAAATAGGCGTGCGGCCCGAAGACCGATGGAAGTTAGCGGTACAAGTACCCCAAGGTCATTTCCAATTCACCCGGGTACCATTTGGCCTTAAAAACGCTCCGAAAGTGTTCCAAAGAATGATGGACTCGTTCGTGTCTGACTTAACGTGTACAACAGCTTACGTAGACGATGTTATTATATGGGCCACTACTGAACACGAATTACGTGTGAGGCTGCAGAAGATGTTGGCCAAAGCTGTAGAATGGCGATTACATTTTAATCCAGAAAAGGTACAGATAGGTCAAGAAGTGCGGTTCTTGGGACACTTAGTCTCAGCGGACGGATGCATGCCGTTAGATTCGAATGTACAACCTATCAGGGATTATCCGGTGCCTACTACTAGAAAACAATTGCGCCGGTTTATTGGTATGGTGAATTTCTATAGACCATACCTCGCAGGGATGGCGGTTACGCAACAGCCCTTATCTCAGTTAACTAGTGCCAAGATACCATTTCGTTGGACGGAGGAGGCTCAACAAGCGTTTGTGCTATGTAAGCAGAAATTAATAGATGCAACTATTTTGACTTTCCCGGTAGGTAATATGTCAATTGTTACAGACGCGTCAGATATTGGTATAGGAGCGGTGTTACAAGCTGACGGACGTCCTGCGCAATATATAAGTCGCACACTCACTAAGGCGGAACAGAACTATACAGTCACAGAAAAAGAATTACTTGCCGTACAATGGGCGCTGCGGAAGTTTAGATATTTTGTCATCGGGGGACACGTGGACGTCTTTACTGACCACAAAGCACTAGTGCATTGGAGATCATTAGGTATTGAGAAGAAACGTGTACATCGAGCCATTGAAGAACTAGAAGAGTATGATATATCAATTCACCATAGAGCAGGAATCGAGAATGCGGCGGCCGATGCGCTCAGCAGAATTTCCGCTGTGCGGGTTTCACCACTTATAAAAGTCTCTGAAGAACAGGGTAGAGATGCTACATGTCAGGAAATAGTTAATCAATTAAAAAACGGCACAGGGGTATCTGCACCATATAAAACGTTGAGTCTACAGAACGGCCTGTTGGTGCGGAAAGAAGGACAAACAGTGCAATGGTTTGTGCCAGAATCTATAAGAACAGAATTAATGGCCTTTTGGCATGAAACGTTAGGACATCCCGGCGCTGGGCGGCTCATTGAGACATTGCAGTCACGATTGTATTGGCCTGGCATGTCCAAAGAAATACGTAGCTATTGTCAACAGTGCACTACATGCCAACGTTGTAAACCACAAAAACGAGAAAAAGTCACGCCGATTGCTTTCAATGCCACGGCACGGAACGAGTTTCTGCATGTCGACCTGGTAGGTCCACTTCCGGTAGCTCGCGGCGGCGTGTCCTATGTGTTTTCCATGGTCGATAAGTTTACCCGATGGGTCGAGTTTGTACCACTGAAGAAGATCACAACAGAAAAGATTATAACGTGCTTAGAAGAGCGATGGCTCAGTCGATTCGGTGCACCACAAGTTATAGTTACCGATCAAGGCGCACAATTTGAGTCGAAAGAATTTAATCAGTGGTGCAAAGACCTTGACATAAAGCATTCCCGCACAGCCACTTATCACCCGCAAACCAATGCGACAGCTGAGCGCGCACATAGGACGATGAAAGAAGTACTGCGATGCTGGTGCCACGAGAGCCCGGGAACGTGGAGAGACAAATTACATTTGGTCGAGCGGGCCATGCGCTTTACTGTCTCAACAGCTACAGGATTCGCTCCAACGACCATGGTCTATGGAGGACACATAAGACTGCCAGGTGAACCGGTAATCCAAGGGTCCCATGAGCGCTGCACCATAGCGGATATTCAGGAACGACTAAAACAGTTAACTGAATATGTAGGCGCCACACAGCGACAAAGCTATGCAAGGCAACCGACACGCACTCGCCTAAAGGTCGGCGACTATGTAATGGTAGCGAAGGTCGAGCCCATGGCACTGCAGGCTGTTAATGATGGGCCGTATCGCGTGGAGAGGGTGGACGCAGAGCACAATACTGTTTTTGTTAGCCTGCCCGATGGACCACGAGCTGTGGCACTGGATCGTTTAAGCAGAGTGCGAAAGCCGATGCCTGAGGGGGGGGAAGATGTGGCAATAGCCACCTTTAAGACAAATAATGAGCAAAAGGTCTTATCTAGGGCAGACATTATTTCAACAGAAATTCCTCGCAGAAGCGCCCGGATAAGAAGTAAGCAGGCAGCACAATGAGAAAAGCAGACGTTGAGCTGATGTGCACATATATTAATTAATGTGTAAATTTGTTTTATTAAATAGATTATTGTTGTGCGTGCAAAATTCTATATATAATTGAGTAAAAATAAAGCATTTATGGCACAATTAAATATGTCTTCTGATGGGGTCGAAACGTTGATTCAGGCACTGGCGTCTCAAATGAAGAATTTAACGGACGAGTTAGGCATAATTAAGGCTCGTCTAGACGATACGCTTAATAATAAATACAGAAGACATCCAAGTACGTGGACCATCCAACATAGGTGGACACAACAACCTGCTCTACGATGAATTTTTACATCGTATTACGCAAGCTTTTCAATGGCTCGGTGTATTATTTTCTTCTCAATAACAAGTGATCGCCAATTTTTTTATGATCGGTAAAAACATCTATATGTTCACCGATGAAAAATTACCTAAACTTTCGTAGTGCCCATTGTACGTCCAGTTATTCATTTTCTGTAACGTTATAGTTTTGCTCCGCTTTAGTGAGTTTTCGACTTGTATATTGCGCCGGACGTTGGTCCGATATAATCTATAGAAATTCAGCTTATCAATGTGCCGGCAAATCTGTACACTAGTATTGGGCATCGGATAGTCCTTGATAGGCTGTGCATTGGAATCTAATTGAATACAACCCTTTGCTGAGACTGAGTGACCCAGTAACCGCACTTGCCGACTCATCTGAACTTTTTCTGGATTAAAAGGTAATCATCATTCTACAGTTTTGGACATATTCTGCAGCCGAATAACTAATTTTTTTCCTTAGTGGCCCACATAACAACATTTTCAGCGTAAGCTGTTGTACAGGTTAAGTCTCACACGAAAGAATCCATCATACTTTGGAACATTTTCAGTGCATTCTTTAGACCATATAGTACCTAAGTGAATTGGAAATGACCTTGGGGTACCTGCACTGCTATCTTACACCGGTCTTTAGGCCGAACGCCAATATTCCAAACTCTCTGTTTAAAGCCAAGCACGGCAAACCAGTTGACTCTCGCTAGCTTTAGAAACAGATCACTCAGAGCCGTCATAGGACACGGGTCAGGTTTAGTGATCGAGTTTATTGCAGGAAATCAGCCGCCCGTTGGAGCGAACCATAATTTTTCATAACGTAAATCATGGAGCTAAAAAAACAGATGAGGTTCTTTCAAAAATGTTGGCCTCTATCATCTCTTGGAAGAGCACCATATACTTGTGTTGGTTGGTAACTTTTATTTAATTCTAGTCATAGTTTAAAGCGATCGCCTGCTGGTCCTGGACATTCGCTGTATTTAGGGAGTTGGAATATAGTGTTGTATTAGGGCTACATAGCGACTTTAATTCGTGCATTTCGGCCTCAAGAGACACATATGTTTTTTTTGACAATCGATCGTTTTAACCCATTTTCTAATGAAATCAAGTCCAAACAAGAGCGTTTGAGTATTCGCTACAACAAAATACATATATTAAATATCATCATTTTTAATAATGTAGTGTCCCATTCGCCCGCAGCCACCATCGATGTGCCCGATGCGTGAGACAAATTAGCTCTCGAAGGTTTTACATCGCTTAACGCTCAAGCCATTGGTAATACCGACATGTCAGCGTCCATATCCAATCGCAGTATTACTGGCTGTCTGTTGAAGAGTTCTAAAAATTTATCTTTAATTAAAATCTTTGCGAGTGCCAACGTTTCCTATACTTCTTTTTCTTTGAAGCCCATCTGATTTTGTTAAATTGTTAATGTGCTCTGTTGGCCTGTTTCTAATGATCTACAAATCTGAGCAGCCAGGGGATTTATATTTTAAGCATGATCCAGACTATCATTTTTGGTGAGATGGTGGGCCCCAATTCATCATTGAACTGGTCGTTCTCTAGGAGCATTATATCGATTTTACTGCCCCTAGGGCAGTGTATTCATCGCAGATAGTGTCTTTATATATTGACGTTACATCGAAACCACTGGCTGCCGCCGTCCGTCCAGGATTCGCAGATTACGCCACGATAAATTCGAATAAGTTCTGTCGCCCCTGCCGGATGTTGTATCGGGACTTGCGTAGTGTTGCAGCAGCCCATGTGTTGATAATTATGGCTGAACATTATAGAGCCTGAGTTCTTCATTCCAGCAGCATAGACATGATGGTTGCATGCGGTTACAACCCCAGGCAAAGACTCATTTAGCTTGGACTAACACCGCTTGATGCATGCCATAATATCAAGGGACATCTCATCCGTTAGTGGTTTGAGTCTGTACAAATCTGAAAATGCCTCCTGAGGCCACGCTCGAAGGTGATCCAACTCTCGTCCTTTATATTCTACGTACGTCAGGTCGACGGGCAATTCTAATTGGACTGCAACTGTCCTGCCAACTAAATGCTGGGCAGCCACGCGCACAATAGGTCTTTTTAGTAAAAAAATACTTGTGTTTTAACAGAAGCTCAAAATATTTTCGAACCACAACTGTGGTCTTTCCTCATCCAAGGGTGCAAATAAACGCTTAAGTTCTGATGACAGTTTGAAACAACTTGTCAATTCGGGTGAAAATGCCGGAATATGTCTGTCTGTTGCCTCTTGAGCACGGTCGTCATTGTTGACGTCACCTATATTGTTTTGGTCATTTATGCGGATTTCCACAGAATTTATTATAAGTGTGTTATACAGCTACGACTTAATTATTTCTAAATCCACTGTCAAAGTGTTCATTTGTTCAGACAATACTCTTACTAAGTTTTCCAATCTGTCAGAAGCCATTTTGTTCACTCAACACACATGCTTTATTTTTAATCAATTATTTATAGGAGTTTGCTCGTATAAAGCGCGTCCATTTAGTAAAAAAATACAAATATTTATTATTTATGTTCCCTCTTGCGGTTTGAAGTCTGTATCCATCATTGTGCTAACTGCTTCATCTTAATTCGTGCACTTCTGCGAGGACATTCTGTTGTATTCATTTCAGTCCTAGATAGGACAATTCGAGCGTTCTCGGCTTCACAGTTGGCTAATGCTACAGTAACATCGAAAACTATGAAAAATATATCAAAGAAAGATTATTTCTTCAGGAAGAATGTCGTGTATATTTATGCACATTTTAGTACATACGAAACTGACAATATTTGACAGACACTGTATTAAAAGAACAAACCAACGATAAATCAATAACCTAAATTACAAAATCATCACTGCTGTCTTGTTATGTCAGATAATGCCAAACAACGTGATTTGATAGATTAGTGATAATGGTGGTCATTACATTTTTAAACTTTTCTTTGATATGTCGATCCGTTTTCATTCTTTAATGGACAATCGCTTAAACAATTAAATGTCAAAACACACTTAAGCCTCCGTACCTCGTGGCATGAGCTTTGTCTTTATACGTTTATCTGCCTGTGAAAATCTCCTGATAGAAAATTTAAAAGCCTTTATCTGTTGCTACATTTAGTCTCTCCATTTAATTTGCATCTGCTCTGCATTTGCTTAGCTGTAGTGTAATATGACCATATATTAAAAACTTGAAATTATGATGTTTCTTGTCATAATGGAGCAGTTATCGTGTTTAATCAAATATTTTGTTTTGGATTATTTATATTTCTCTTTTTTTCAAAATTATACTCCAACTGATGAAATGCTCTTGATTTAATTATAGTTTTTTAGTTCTAAACATTTTTAACATTTCGTTATTGCGCTTCACGGCTCTTCAACAAGTATATAGTTATCACAGAGCATAGTACCGGCTCCTATTGTTGAGTCGTCAGGAAACATGAAACGCATGTGAACATGAGACTATACGTTTTTCTCATGCCGACTTCGTTAAATCCTTTTGGTCTTATTTGAACTAATTTGTGACTGAGTGCGCAATGCCTAATACATAAAATAAATGAAGTTTGTCCACTAGGCCAAACGAGATTTTCATGCTTTTTCGTAACCGGCCTTATGCAATATTATCACCTTATGACCGACAACTGTATGCGAAACAGTAAAAATCAATTTTGACATCCTTCCGTAGCATGAGCACTGATCGAGTTCACCTTGATCGTTTTCATAACGCAGCATCTCTTTACATTTTTAAATTGAACTTTCCTATTCTTCGCTTTTATGTCGCCATGGAAATAAAATCAAAACGTGGCTATCTCCACTCAAATAAACGATTGAATACTTACCATAATCAATGTTGCGATCTCGATACAAACATGTGATCCTTTATCTATATACGTTTGTCGGTATAAACTAAGCACTGTTTAGTGGAGAAAAGGCAATTTATACAGTAGACCGGTTTCGTGCTTATTGAGAACTCATCACACACTGTCCAGAATTTGCCACGAACAGGACACGAACCTAGAAACATTTGCTTTGGAAACTGGTACTCTAATCACTGAGCCACCCTGCCACACACTACACAAAAATTTTTGTTATATATTAGCTAGTGTTTCTTGGCTAGACCTTTCTTTAAGTAGAGCTCATATAACATTTCTTTAGGCCCAAAGTTCCTACTAACCATTCTCAATCTGTCATTATAGAACAGACACAACACTGCATTGAATACATGGGGCTAGAAAAGGTGTAAAAAACTTGATAGAAAACTGTATTTCCAAAAATAAAATCTAATCATTTGACCATATTTTATTTTCAATGATAGACAATATATCAGGACAATATTTCGCTCTCTCTCTCTATCTCGATGACACCCGATCCATATGCATCACCTATTACCTATAAATGCATCCTTTCTCTAATATAACGAGCCTATATTGCTCCATATTTGTCAGGTTTACTCTCATTAGTAAGATGTAATACGCCCAAATGATTGTAGCTATTGGCAAGTTAAGCTTTTATAAGAATTTATTCGACATTTCCCCAAAGCAGAAACGGTGATCAAATGTGCTTGAGCCAACTTACCAATAATTGTTTCATCCTGGCATTTGCAATCTCGCAGTTTTGTTCGCAATTTCTTTCTCTACTAACAGATCGTCAGCTATTTGCCTAACTGGATTCAAATTTTGTTCAACAGTAATTGTGTATCTTGTGCCGCGCACCTAGTAGCAAAGTAGTTCAAATATGACCAGAAAGATTAAACAAAGACATCATGAACAAAACGTATAATATCATGCACATTTTATCCTTAAGAGCGCAGTCACAGGTGGCTTCCAGATAGTTGTGTGACCGAGAACGACTGGTTAAATACAATGGGATTGGTGTTTACTTCAAGCTCGCAAACTTGATTTAAAGAATTGTTACCACTACCCGCGCAATCAATTATTGTTAAATTGTATTGCCTATATATGTATATGTGGCGAAAGCTACAAACAGTTAATGTTTGTGACTGCATAGAAATTGTGCAGCCGACATTTCCAGTCAAGTTCAATGTATGCAAGACTGCTAGAGGTGAGAGCCGCATATCTAAATTTGATTTCCATATATATTCAATGCGGTTTAATCCTCGATAGTCGGTTTGCCGTCGTACTCTGATGATGATCAGGGAAGGTCAAAACGCGTCAGTGCGTTGCGGCTGGTGGTAGTTTTGTTATGTTGTTCGACGACTGGTTAAATACAATGGGATTGGTGTTTACTTCGAGCTCGCAAACTTCATGTAGAGAATTTTTGCCACCACCGGCGCAATCAATTATTGTAAAATAATAAGTAAGCTGGTCTTACATACGTTCACTGCTCTCATTATGTAATTGCGTGTTAAAATAATACAACTCTAACTTAAATGTATTATTTGTAAATTTTAATTAATTAAAGTATTTTTAAGTGTAGCAAAATATTCGAATCATCAAACATTTTAATATCCTGTAGTACTGGATATAACTAGGCTGGTGAACGACGGGGTGTGACCAGTTTTAATGACAGCCTTATAAGTAACATAGAATGTGCCAACTGGATACAATTATTCCAAGAATAAAATACACGTTATAGTGCATCATTTTATTCTGCTAATGACTGCCTTCATTTGCCGTGCCCACATGTACTAGCTGCAAGGATGTTAAGGAATGCCGAGTTAATAATATTTGATTTTTAATTAAAGCCTGTTTAAAATTTTTATTTAACTAATCGTTATTACGATATGCGCAGCAATGAATGCTTCATGGCATATAATGGCATATAATTCTGACCAAATTGCAGAAAATTTATGATTTTGTAGCCGAAATTTCATTTCAGCACAATGTATGCAATAATTATTTAACCGGGTTGTGATCTTTATTTAAACTCAAATCCCATTATATATATATATAATATATATATATATATATATATATATATGGATCATTGGTGCTGCGTAAGTGCTGCAATACATGCTCCCAACTCATCGCGGGTTTGACTAAATGCCACTGGGCGATAGTATCTGCTTGGCGCAGAAAGGCTGAAGGTGCCCTGCTAACAGAGGTAGATAATGAAACAAGAGTGCATTCTACATTGAGCCAGCCTCGAGAAGTTTATTTAAAGACTCATAATTTTACAGGATCATTATCATTGGGAGCGTTGCACAGAGTCTTGGTAATTCGTATATAAACTATTGCATTTGTCTAAATAAAAACAACTTTTGTTCCTATATCCACGGGGTAACGATCTTGTTGAAGTCGCTATGCGACGTGTAGTGTATTCTGTACATAGTGTGATTTCTCACATTATTATTAATTAATTTCATGACGAACAGATCTTTGCATGCGTCTTACTTAATTCATCAAATCCTGACTGACACCTGTGGAAGGAAAAATTGGCTGTATTTGTGCGATTATGTAATAAATTGGAGGCGTGATGTGGGTTGATGGCATAAAATAATCTTGGCATTTTGTTCGCGAATGCAACTCAAAAATTTAATTGGACAAGTATTATTTACAAAAAATAAAAATGCTGATTTTATTCGAGCACTTCTCATATAGGATCTTTGGGTATATTCGAATAAAGTTGAAGAGTTTAGATTTGAGGTTTATTGTCTTTTGGGTAGTCAGCCACACTAGGCTAACGAGAACCATTTTGGACACCATTTAATTTATTGGCCGTTTCCACAATTAAAAAGAGTAAGGTCGCTACCTGCCGGCCAAGAGTTGCAATGTAGATGGTGGTGATTTTAGGAGAAAAATGTCTTAAAATTTATATATATATATATATATATATAAATTTGTCAGTCTAAACTAAGCATTTCACAACGTTGAAAAGGCAATTCAACATGTATGTCAGTTTTGTTCTTTATGGGAACTCTTCAAGTACTGTCTAGAATTTGCCGAGATAAGAGCTCGAACCTGGGTATTTAGGCCACGATCATGTTCATTCTGACAACTGCCCATTTTTTAACATCACAGACATCAAAATAAAACAGGCAAAGATTCAAATCCTGTCCGCGGAAAATTCTGGACAGTACTTGAACACAGATATCCTTTCAATGTTTGCGCATTGCGAGTTTCAAATGTTGAATCTCCGCGATTTGCATTCGCAAGTTGTCGCTTTGCTTTATCAGTTTCACCCAGATCCGATTGATCCCCATTTTCAAGTACGCGTCTAGTTTTTCTTCTTATTAGCTGGGTGCGGATTCGTCCATTTCATCTAAAGGCTTCAACATCGTTCTTACTAACGACTGTAAATGAATTACGATCTAATATGCGTAAAACAATATTACTTTAAGACGTCCAAATGAAGTCGAAACCAGTCAACTAAATAAATTACCTTTTCTAAATTATACAATGCTTTGTATGTACTGACAAATTTATGTACATAATGGGATTTATATCTTTAAGAAGATCGCAACCTTCATTTATATAATTGGTGACTATCGTCCGATTTCAAAATCGTTTATCTAGTTTAATATGGGGTGTCCTACACTTACGTTTGTCAAGTTCTCAATTTTAAATTTAGCAATATTTTTCATTTTAAAATTTCTTCGTCATTTTCAGCACGGTGACTTTACGCACAAGCGTCTACAAAGATTGTCCCTACCACAGTTGGGTGCATTAGTTGAAATCCTGGCGCTAATAAAAAATTCTAAGACATGTAACTTCTACAATCTCTACCATCTATGTTGTAACTCCTGGCCGGCAATAATGGGATTGTAGTTTATTTCAACATCGCAAACTTGATTTAGATCATTTTGTCACCTCCCGTGCAACCAATACACGTCTATTTAGATAGTCTCCAGTGTAGAAGGTAACCGAGAGGATGGATTCTTGCACATGAATTTATTTCGCCATGTGTTACTTCTTTGTTGGTGGTAGGATCAACAGACTACGATATCAATAAACGCTGCCTGTTCATCAAATTAGTTATTTAAACAATGATTTAGTTTCAATACCTTGTTGTGGACGTCGCCACTTGTTCATCAAAATTAGTAAAATACATGACTACTTAATTCTCAAACTTTGTTAAAGTACACGCGTAATATTTTGTAATTCGCATTACCTAAAATTTACTATAATTCATTAAATTTCTTTTAGTTGTTTACTTTCGCAAAATAAGTAATTTTTTGATAGATCTATAACTGTTTTAGTAAATTATGCTTATGTTATAAAAATTACTATTAATTAATATAAAACACTGCACTTAAAACTTCTTATTTAGTACATAAAGCATCAATTAATTACCTTATTAATAATTATGTTATATAATAATAATAATGAAAACGTACTACGAATAATCTGGCTCACGTACGAAAATAAATGTATTTATGACTGACAGTAGTTTCACTATTTTTTTCGAATTGTTAAAAACAATGCGATTGGTGTTTATATTAAGCTCGCAAACTTGATTTAAATATACAATACAATCTGCGCGGGCGGTGGTAACAAATATTTAAATCAGGGCTGCAATCTTGATGCAAACACTAATTCATTATATGCATGCATTTGTCATTAAAAACTAAACATTCTTTAATGAATAAAAGGCAGTCTGTCCAGTAGACCGATTTCGTTCTTATTGGGAACTCTTCCCGTACTACCTAGAATTTGCCATGGACAGTACGTGAAGAGCTCTCAATAAGGACAATACCGGTTTACTGGATGAATTGCCTTTACTGCATTACACATTGCTTATTTAATACTGAAAAATATATGGATGTAATGGGACTGGTTATTAAACCAAAATCGCAACCTGGATTTAAATAAACTCTTTAACTTTGAGCTTAACCTTCTACATAGTATGAAGATTAGTACCTAAATAGGCAAATGTAAAATACAAAATTAGATAATTAAAAAATAGCTCAGTAGGCAGGTGGTTTAATTGATCTATATAAACAGTTAAAGAAAATCACAAATATAAATAAAGATGCTAAATTAAACAGATAAGCTGCGTAAAAATATTGTGATTATAAAAACACTATATATATATATATATATATATATATATATATATATATATATATATATATATATATATATATAAGTATACATTTCATATTTTTTACAATTATTGTCATATAAATAGAAATGTAATAAGTTTCGCTGAAAGGGGAATAATTGAAATGTAAAATAAATAATGGAAGACTGATATTTCAAGTTCAAGATGCAGGAAATGATTGAAAAAAAGATTTATAATGATATACAGTAGAATTTAATGTACCAAAAATTATAAATATCAACATTGGTAATAATAAATATTACATTTGTTGTGTGTAAACGAGCTTAGAATCGTTTGCACGATCTGATAGATTAAAATCAAGCGAAACATATTTACAAAATATATGTGAACTGGTAGATTGATAGGTAATTTTATATATAGAACGACAGATTGATAAATAGATGGGTAGATGACAAACTGGAATATATATATACATATAAATATATATATTGATTAATTGAAATATAGATAGATAGATGTATGGATGAGCATATAGATGAATAGATAAAAAGATGGACATTAATATTTATACGTATATATATATATATATATATATATATATATATATATATATATATATATATATACAGTATATATATATATATATATATATAGAGAGAGAGAGAGAGATAGAGAGAGAAATAGATAAATTGACAGTTAGTAGATAGATAGAATGGTCGATAGAAAGTAATATAGAAAAATATATAGGTAAGTAGATATATATATATATATATATATATATAAGATTGATAGATAGATATATATATATATATATATATATATATATATATATATATATATATATAGATTGATAGATAGATAGATATAGATAGATAGATAGATAGATAGATAGATAGATAAATAGTTAGGTTGGTAGGTAGACAGATGAATCGATAGATAGACTGGAAGACAAATATTTATATAAGATTAATAGATAATTAATGGATGGACTGTCTGGCCGCTGATTTATAATCATTTTATTGAAGTGCATTTTCGTTTCTCTATTCATACAGACAAACATTGGAAATGTATCTTGTATATTACTATAATAATTATTTCGACAACCGACCCTTATTTTTATGACCGAATTGTTTATTTTTTAACTATATGGAACATATCGGTTGCGCCAGCATTTGAAAACTTACCTTGATGCTCACAATTTTGATTCTTCATTTATTTCAAACATAATGTTACGTTACTATTAATATGCATCACAAACCTATTTTCTTGGTTGAAAATCCAAGGGTTGGAAATATTTTTTTGTAAATGGAAATTGTCCTTCGTGATTTACCTGACCAGATCAATTTTCTATAAATTTAAAAAATGTTTCTGAAAACATTTCAATGAGAATTTCCAAGTTCCGTTACATGGACGTTATCAGCCTACCGAATTTTATTTAATGTGCAAATATTGTGTTTTAATTTAATGGTGCCCTTCTGTACATCCTGATAGTTTAAATTTGTGCTTTGAACTGATGTGAAATTTAGGAAACACTGACTTCAACAGAATTTGTGCATCACACTTGACATGCGTTAATGCATGTGAATTAGTGTGTTATCACTAGCGAACAAACACCACCATATAAATACCAACATATATTAGAAAGAAGCGCATCAATCAGATTGACTGCTGAAAACACATCTTAAAATTAAATGTCATGTAAAAGAAAGCGAAATGAGGTGGAAACATATAGCAATAGACACGTAGACACACCGTATATCTCGTTTACCTATTTGTAACTAGTTGTCTTCAAGAATAGCGCCCTTTAGCTAGAAGGTAGAACACGTGCATGTGCCGAGCATATTCTCCTTTTAGAAGTGAACTGGCAAGTGCAAATATGATCTAATAGTGTCAGCTAGAAGGAAGATTGAAGACCTAGAAAGCAGATCGGAATGACAAGACTTCACCACAAGTATAGTACTGGACCGCTAGATTTATTTATTAACGGTATTCATAAATCTTTAAAAAATCAGGAAGTTTTACATCACTGAACATAATCACAAAGAAAAATTTCACCTACACAACTTGAAGTCATTCATAAAGTTGACGCTATCAAATTAAATACTATTAGTTACATACATGTCGAAGTATGGCCTCTATGCCATTTCAAATCCGAGCTAAACAGTATCTGTAACCTTCTTTTTGACCGTCACTCTATCGGCAATAATTATTCTGGTGCATATGTGTTCGATAATTTAATTTCCTCACATGGTTTGCATTATGATGCCTCGCATGTATAACTGATTTTTGGATACTACTGTGGACTAATTTTGATGAAACAACCAGCGGACTTTTATTCCTTCATTTGTGACCTAGAATAAATTGGCTTTTTTGGTGTCAACCAAACGCGCGACTTCATATATTACCAAGACGATAGAGGATTGTGTTTATTTTTTTGTCTGTTAAACATATGTAAACCACTATTGCTTTGTTGTTTCAACTGAATTGGATTTGCAAAGTAGTATGTTAATTATTCCTCTGCAATAAAATGATAACAGTAACACTATCAGTAGTGATCCACACGGAAATAATCCTATCGCCAAAAATGTCTACTCAAACGTTAAACAACCTGCCATATTGAATCTTTTTTTTATAACATAAGGCATTTCAAATGTGGTACAATTTTCATAAAGCATCTAAGCACAACTGTCATCATCAGTGTCATTCTACTCACTCCGTTTTTAAATTTTTACAAGTTCATCCCATCTAGGCTGTGAATTTTGCACATGCATTATTATTACGTCAACAAATATTCTGTGCTCTAATTGAAACACAATGCCTGGAACACGTATGAAATCAACCAAAATGGTCCAAACGAGGAACTGTCTACGCCTAGATCACGTACTACACCAGACGTATTGTCGATTTTGTGGTAAGTTTGACGGCTTTTACATCATTAATTTTGGTTGTATGTTTTAGATATGTTAAAAATTTCTGTTATATGGTTTTTTGTTATAAAGAAATAATATAAATGGAATTATTTATTAAACATTGCGTATGTAGCAACAAATTGTTCCAAATAGTATATGCCACATTCAGTAGGAACCAAAGCTATAATCTTGCGATTGCTGCCGGCTTATCCATAGAGGCCAGCCCTACTCCACAGACCAACCATTTATTTCGATACTTTTTGTTGCGGAGAATTAATATTTATGAAATTGTGTGTTAGGTGTTGCGCACCTAGTAACAAATTAGTTAAAATAAGACCAGAATGATAGACCAAAGGCAGCATGAACAGAAAGTATAATCTCATGTGCACATTCGTTTCCTTCTTACTGGCGATTCATTACTAGAAGCCGCTATTACGCCATATTTAAACTAATTTGCTTCTAGGTGCGCAACACCTAATGCACAATCATACATTTTTTTATAAATGACAAAGAGTTAGACGGTGATACCTTTTTACAGATTTGCATTGAAGCACCAGTAGATTAAGCTTAATATAGAGCCAATTAAAAGCTATTTAAAAGCAAACTCATAATTTATAATATGCAACAAACAAGTAAAGAAAACCAACACAATGAATTCGGAGGTTGAGAGGAATTCGAAATGTTGAAAAGCTGGTATTTCAGCAAATCCTAATATTCTAATTACAATTGACATCATGCGATTATGTATTCTGTACTGCGAATCTAGTGACAATTAAACGATAAGCGATTGCGCGTTTGTAGAATAAAATTGATTAAATAAAGTTTGTGAGCTTGATATAAGCACCAATCCCGTTGTATCTAAAACGTCGCCAAAAGTAGCAGTTACAAAGCATCAGTACGCATGACTGACGGTCGTTTTGCTACGTTTAGCTAAACAGATTAAAGACCGGTGTTTACCAATTTCTCAGTTTGAGACTTTTTTTAAGCATAAGACATTCTCGGTGAAATTGATATATTTATTTGCGTTAATGTTCTTTTGTTCTGCTTTTGTAAGAACAGCTGTGTACATTGAACTGATAATTCGTAGTCTTTAGCTTATCTATAATACATACTCTAAGCTATGAAAGTTATATATGAGCTGGTCTTAAGCCCTATAGCCACTACATATTTTAGTATAGCGCGTAATACCAGATCCTACCATTAAGCAGTAAACGAATGTACTCGAGATTATACCTTCGATTTACGCTGACTTTGGTTTCTTCTCCTGGTTATATTTGAACTAATTTCTTACTAGGTATGCAATACATAATGCAAAAATGTATTTGTAATAAGTAATTATGCATTGAGTTTGACATTAAGAATATTCTCACGGCTGCATGAACATAATTCAATTGAGGCCTGAGCATAAGTCTTTTCTGGAGTAGCAGATGTTCAGAAAGGCTTTTTTTGTCGATTATGTTAAGATTTAGCATTTATCCAAAACTCTGGTGTTAGTCTCTTTTAAAGTTATGATACCCATTATAAATAATTAATTGTCTTTGAAATCGCTTTGCCAAAGACTTTATATTATGTTGACTACACGAATTCTTTAATACGCATATGTATGTTTGTATCGTCCAACTGTCAAACATAACTTGTCCAAATACAAATTGAGTTTAAGGGTAATGTCGGCTCATGCTGATGAGTCACTTTTACGCTCGAAACGTATGTGTACATGAGATCAAACCTTTCGTTTATGCTGACATTGATTTAGCCTTCTGGTCCTATTTAACCAAGATCGTTACTAGGTAGGTAGGCAACACCTAATACACAATTGTACATATAATAATTCTCCACAATGAAGAATGTGTAAATTGGTAATTAGTTTGCAAGAATTTTATATTAACCTAATTTATATATTTTTCCATACTTTGTTCTGCTACGTTCCGACTTTCCTTATTATATCCAGATTAAATTCACGACTTTCACCAGTGTGAAATTTGACTCTTTTAGACCATATATACGTCATTTCAAACAATGTGTTTTAGATATGCTATTGTGCTTAGATCATCTTATGTCCGTCAGCTTGGCTTGAACCATTTACATCACTACTTAAACTAAAAATTATTTACCAATTATAGATTTTGTACTTTTTATCTGTTTAATTTATACCGATTTGGCATGAAATATGGTAATAACGAACGGATTTCAATCACAGAAATGCAAATGAATAGACAGGGAGTTGCAAATAAAAACGAATGACTTATTATTGCAGATTAGGAATTCAACGAGTGACGTTTAATCCCATCATACACCACCATTCGGCTGCTCATGAATGACGGGCCATGCTAATTGGGTATCTACAAAATTTAGAAAACTCACTTTCATTATTTAAGTCAGGTTTTCAGTCTTTTGAAATAAACGAGGATCCAATTTTATTTGACTAGTCGTACAACATAACACAAATATTGTCAGTCGCACGTTTTTACACAGTTCAAACTTCTACCATAATCTTGAGATTATGTCATGAATCTGATTAACGAGGACCAAAATTATTAATGATATATATATATATATATATATATATATATATATATATATATATATATATATATATATAAGGTTCGTAAATAAAATAGGCGGCTCTCAACCATAATAGCCTCAATGTACATTGTTCATGTCTGAAATAATCAAATTCATAATTTTTTTAAGCAATCGCCAGACTTGTATAAATTATACAATTAAACAATCATTGCTTGCGCGGGTGGTGATAAAAACTTTTTAAAATAAAGTTTGCAACTGGCTAAATTAAACTGGATTGTTGCTTATCGCAAGATTGCAAATTTACAAATGTATATTTACCACCACCAATGTATTAAGTGATTCTCTATTTTACCTCTGTCATTGTCTCCATTTATAATTTAATCTGAAAGGAACAGTCAATGGAACCGAATGAGCATTTACATAAGTTACGAAACTTCAGATTATATATAGTTTGGTGCGAAGAGATAACAGATATATATAGGCAATCTTGTATTAGACATTGAGAACCTGATAACAAATTAGTTCAAAGAGAACCAGAAGGATAAACCAATATCAGCATGAACGAAAGGTATAATCTCGTGTACACATGCGTTTCGTGCTTATTTGCGAGTCGTCAATAGGAACCGGTACTACGCCCTCTACCTACCATTTATCTGTTCAGGGACTTTAGTGTAATTCGATTGGTCAAATCTCCTTTACGAATGCGTATTCAAGCGGTAATATAGTTAGCTTCGTATGAAGACTTTGAACATTACGACTTCAAAGCCAACTCACTGTTTATAATATGTGCCGAGTCCGATTGGCAGGTTCATTAATTCCTGATACAATTATAATTTTGCTTACTTTTTAAAACCACATTTTATTTATTGTACCTGGCCCTTGTTGTGCCCAACAAGGTGTTTGCATCCACTCGGGTGATTTAGGTTTTCGATTTCGGAAACCTGTTTCAATGGAAAGCCCACCCAATAATAAGTCATTAGTAAAAGGACAGTTATGCTTAAAAGGTCTAGCAATAAGTATAAATGAAAAAGTTTTAATAAGATTAACAGCTCGAATTAATGACTGTCGAATTGTTTATGGGATGTACTCTCCGTTGAAAACGGTTTCCGATACCGGAAGCCGAAATATCCGGAGAAAAATTTAAGATAGTGGATGTAACATTGTTGGGTACGACAAGGTCCATGTAATTAATTTATTTTCTGTCACGCAAAGGTTTTTTTTAAAAACAAATTCTATATTTTCTTTAGTAAGAGGGAAAGATTTTGACTTCACTATTAACAAGCACCACCTGGAAATAGAACTGAAACACCGTTGCTTCTGGGAAGATGGCCAAAAATTTGCTCATGAAACAATGATAAATTGAGATGCAAATAAACTTATCACTGGAAATGAAATTTTTGTTGTCACCTTAATATTTATCGATCACATTGCTTAATAAAGGCGCTACAATTGATGATTGACGTAGACGCAGTCAATATACTATTTCAGAAGACAATGGAATACAATTTCTTGTTCACCAAGGCCACATTTATTTAAGTTGGCAAGTAGAACAGTTGAGATGTATAGCGTATGTATATCAAATATGACAGGTGTTTACGTGCTTATTAGTCATTTTTTATAACATTAACATGAATACACATGTATATATAACACTATGGTAGCATAAATGCATTTTATATTAAAGCATATCTTTATTATTGAAATAGATTCATACGGTGTGGTTAAAAGTGCATTTTCTCGCCTGTTCACCTCTTGACTGTAATATCTATACGAGTTTGTTGCAAAACCATAAAAGCAAGTGTAATTAAGTTTGAATACATGTGAAAAGCAGGGGAAAACATATGGGAGTTTTTCTAAGGATTGCGGAGTGCAGGCGTCATAGTGAGGCATGTCAGGATTTGCGATCGTGGGTTGTCGCTATGCGCTATCAGTTTCACAACGACCCGATTAATCCGCATTTCCAAGTACGCATTGAAGTCGACTTCGTTGTGGTTGGGTGCTGATTCGACCTCCGAAGGATTCAGCATCGTTCATACTATAACCACTGGAAATGAGGTACAAATATTAACCAGTCGTCGAACAACATAACAA
>JAQBSW010003851.1:0-76950 GCA_029291075.1 Eudiplozoon nipponicum | reverse complement strand
ACATCATGAACACTGATGAATTTGTTTCTTCTGTTTCTACGTTATTATCTGATTTATTTCAGGCATCGTATGTTTGCAGATATTATACCGAAGCGAATCGATAGGAAATTATGTAAACTAAGAATTAAACGAGATAATATAATGAAGTGTAGTCTTATCAATAGTATTAAAATATGAGGTTAGATTTGATTGACAATGAAATTAATTCATCACTGCTGATAATCCGTCAAAGATCAGAAAGAATCATTTTGGGTAAACTGAAGAGCAATCCTAGACTAGGATACAAACTCCTCACAGATTACAGTAAATATAAGAAGAAATTAAAGCTCATATTACCTGTGGATAAAACTGAGTATGAATTTCTCTGTGAATTGGATGAAATATTTGGTAATTTGATATGTAATCCACAGAATGAAAGCAATATCATGGATCTAACTGATCTTTCGGGTGACCAGGAACCAGGACTTGTTATCGACAGTGATGCATTGATAAAATTAATGTTAAAAGTAAAATAAAAAAACAAAAAGATCACCTTGGTATATCGATTGATAACCTACTTCAATTACCTTTAACTTTTATGAATGCGCTCTGCAATTTTATAAATAGAATTTTGAAGAATGGGAAATTACCAATCGATATTCTAACGATAGTAGCTAAACCGTTGCCAAAGGTAAGTAAGCCAACGTGCGCCAGTGATTATAGACTAATCTCTATTATCCCTTCATTTTTGAAGATAATAGAACGACTGATACTAGATCATTTAGAATGTATGTTGCCGGTTGATTTTGATACAAGTCAACATGGCTTTACGAAAGATAGATCGACCATTACTAATATGCTTTCTATGTGGAAACATGTAATTACACTTGATGAGAAAAAGTTAGATGCATTAATCGTATTTATAGATATCTCAAAAGCTTTTGACTCTATCTCTTTTGATGCTATTTTGAAGGCGATTAATTTATTGAATATTGATCCAAATATTTTTAGATTACTCAGATACTATTTATATAATCGAAGAATGAGTATTCAAGTAAATGATTTGATATCAAAATCGAAACGAGTAACAAGTGGAATTCCACAAGGATCAAGTTTGGGGCCAATTTTATTTAAAATCGTATTTGCACATTTGGAAACTAAGATCCTTAACGGTCGAGTTTGCAAATTTGCTGATGATTTAAAAATAATCTTTCCAATTGATCCAAAAAATGTCGACTTCTCCAAAAATAATGTGACACTAGATTTGTATGACCTAAGTAGGTATTTGATAACACTAGGGCTGAGAATAAACAGTAAAAAGACGAGAGCTTTAAAAATAGGTAATAGAACTGAATTTAATTATGTTTATTTTCATGATGCTGTGATTAATGATGTTTTTGAGATCAAACTTCAGCAAGAAATTAAGGATTTAGGCATAACTATTCAATGTACAGCTTCTGCTGAGAGACATATTGAAAGGATAGTAAGCAGTGCTAAGAACAGATGGGCACTAATAAATAGAAATATCTTATCGAACGATATAAAATTAAAAATGTATATAATTTGGATTAGACCGATACTAGAATATGCTGCCGCTACTTGGAATCCATTAAAAAGGGCTTATCCAACAAGATAGAAGCTGTGCAAAGAAAAGTTGTGAAACAAATTAGCCCTGTCTCCTGCACTATATACGCCAGTAGATTACAGTTTGTATCATTGCAAACTTTATGGTTTCGGAGGATGTGCTATTGCATAAAAGTTTTCCATTTGAACCAGTGGACTGGTGCCTATATGAATCCAATAAGAAAGATTCATGAAGTTGGAACTAGATCTGGACATTTGGCGATCTCTCCTCCTTTGGTGGGAAATGTTGCGGGGAAGTTATTCTCTTTTTCGAAAATTTACAAAATTTACAATCAATTGCCAAAGGGGCTTAGAGAAACGCCTCCATCTAAGATGTCTTTTAAATTTTTATGTACTGAACTAGAAAAAATCTACAATCCTGCTGATCTTTTTAATTTTGATTATGATAATACTTTCTCGTGGTTGAATAAAAGACAAGGATAATTGTGATTAGCAACATACCTTCTTTAGATTTTTATTTTCACGTTCTGTATTATTAAAATTGAATTGTTATGCAGTATATCATCATGTTAGTCAACAATACATATAATCAATTGCTAGTCATGATTATCATTTTTTGCATAATGCTACACTCGAATTATACCTTAATTTTTCCTATTTCGATGATGAATCTATAACTATTTATATAATCGATCATTGTACAAATGCGATTAATTAATAAGACCGTTCTTTTTCCTATATCATAATAATTATTACAGCCGAATTTTCAGATGTTGATATATTGTACATTATAACTAGAGAGAACTACTTATCTATATGAGACTAATTGCTCATATTTATGTGATGTGATATCTTTTTTATATTGTACATTTTCCAATATTATTATCTATTTGATGGAACATGTGTGGTTTGAATCCAAATAAAGATATTCTATTCTATTCTTTTCTATTCAACATATTAGATCTCAGCAAAAATGTATACCTTTTAAATATCATGGCTGTTTGTATATTTCTAAATTCGTAACAGAAAAGAAATTTGTTATTAATAATTATCGGGGAATTGCTAAGAATAAGTCGGGACGTTTTTGATTAGGTGTAGAACTCAACACGATTTGTTTCAGATCTATATGGCTCATCGCCAACTCTACAGCGACCGACGAATTTTCAACGGATTATAAGTTTAATACAACTGTCGTTTGACAATATATTACCACTACTACTGCTATTACTGCTACTACTGCTACTACTGCTTCTACACAGCGTTACACCAGAAAAATGCTTAACTGCAACAAAACCATGAAATTCAAAGTTATACGTGAGCTGTAAAAAAAGACTAGGTAACCAATTCCTAGTTAATTTATTCCATATTAATCAAATGAAATTCTCTCACTAGCTCTAAATTCCTTCATTGGTCAACGTTTACTTGCAACAAAGTAAGTTTCATTTTGGAAATTGAATGCATAAGGTGTTATTTAAGGGAAGTAAGCATAATATTTATTACCAACATTGAATTAGCGTCAGTTTAATACCCTTTTATAACTAAAAATAACTTTTTTACAGATCGAAAAATAACAATATTTGATATCTGTTATGTCATTTTCATAAAATATTCCATAATTAATAGTTATTTCACATGCAACGAAAACATTTAACTAATCTTATAATTTTGCTGAAATTTAATAAAAAGGTAAATATGTTTTTTTTATTAAAGGTAATATATTACCTTATACAAAAATAAAACTAACAAAAAATCGTCAATTTGAAAAGTATCCTTGTCAAAATGCGAACATTTTAATCAAGCATATACTTTGTCCCAAAAAAAGTTTTTTTGTCTCAGTGACTATACGTAAAAAACAAAGAATTTCATCTGAGCAAGCTCACCCAATAAAAAGGTTTCAACAGAGTATGAAAATGATTCTATAGAAAAAAGCCACATTTTCCATCTTAATTAAATTTGTTAAGGATTGTCGAAAATAGGGATATATCCATGTTAAATACCGTTTGTTGCGGAGAGCTAATATATATGCATGTATGTATTAGGTGTTGCGAACCAAGTAACAAATTAGTTCAGTTGTGACCAGAAGGATAAACCAAAAGCAGTATGAACGGAAAGCATAATTTCATGCACACTCGCTTCCTGCTTACTGGCGACTCATCAGTAGGAGCCGGTATTACGCCCTTTAACCACTATATATTTTGGTGAAGACTGTGGGATAATAGAACGGTACAATCTGCTAGACGAATGTGTATACCTGCAGTAGTGAAGCTAACATCATATAAAGTCTTCGACAATGCGACTTCAACGCTAACTCACACTATATAATATATATGCCGAGTCTGTAAAGGATACTAACACTATGGCTATTTAACATTAATTGATTGCGCGGGAGGTGGTAACAATTATTTAAATCAGGTTTGCGAGCTTGAAGTAAACACCGATCCCATTGTATTTAACCAGTTGTCGGTGGTAGTTTTGTTATGTTGTTCGACGCCTGGTTAAATATAATGGGATCGGTGTTTACTATGGCTATTGTGTCAGTAACCGATACCAACATTATAGTACCGTAAAGTTACATGGTAACAACATGATGGATATCAATTTATGCTATAGTTCACCGATATTGAGAATTACAATAATTTCTGAACACCTGTTACTCCAGTAGATACATACACTCTGGCCTTGATCGATATCAGTCATCACATTTGGTGGGAAGCATGACATCATTCAATTCAATATATAACAGTTAAATACTGCTTGTTGCGGAGAACTAATATATATGAGATCCCAATAAGGTCGCAACCGGGTCTACTGGATGAATTTCATTTTCTTCACCAATATCAGCCTGTTTTGATGTACCTCGAATAAGTCAAGAAAATAAATGTATACTAGTATATTTAATTTAATTTTCATTTACGCAATATCGCATTTATCCCTTTATGTTATCTATAAAGTACAGTGTATTTCATATTTTTTTAATATATATATACAACAATCCCATTGTGCATAGGCAGTCACTCAACATGGCGAAACTATTTTTAATCACACGTGCTGACACGTTTCGACTATTCAGGTTCACCAACTGTCAAACATGGAGGAAACCGCGACGCATATGTAAGGAAAACACAAAAAGATATGCAAGTCTCATCTCTAATAGTCTCGCATACATTGAGCATGACGGGGAATATCGACTGCACATTTTTCCTGCATTTTTTGTAGCTTTCGCCACATGTATATAAGTTATACAATTAAACAATCATTAATTGCGCGGGTGGTGGTAACAATTCGTTAAATGAAGTGTGAGAGGTTTAAATAAACGCCAATACAATTGTACTAAACCATTAGCATAACATAGCATAGCTACCGTCAATTACACGTACACATTATCTATTATGTCGTTTTGTTAAATTTAGATTATCCAATAACTAATTCTTCTTCATTTTCAACAATTGTTACTATTATGCCTCTTATTCGTTAATAATTTATATTTTCAGATTTATTTTTGAATAATTAATTTGAATTGAACGTCACAACCTAATATGACGAAATTGGTTTTTAATGCTTTTCTGACTAATATTCAGTCATTTTACCTCTTAATTTTTTACTAGCTTATACTTCTGGTTATTTAAATTACATTTAAATGTCTCCCGCTTTTCCTACACTGTAATCGGACCCTGTAATTCACTATTTATCTTGTTTGAATTTGCTTTACGTTTAGTTAATTGAAATTGAATCGAAAGAAGTTTTAGTCAACAAAATTTATAAAACCATGTTTTATTAATGGCATTTAAACGTTCAATATTTATGTTGTTTCGTAGTTTAAAAAAAAATTAATTAATCCTTGTTATAACCTATGCTGATGGACTAATTCTGCTTTTCGTTTAAACGAATCGTACAGATGCATGTATTTTTACAAAAATAATATCTTTCCATTTAATTTTCTGGCGAATGCTCAAGCACAATTTAGGCTTGTACGAATAAGCGCATAGCTAGCATAGACGTATAGAGGCGACATTGCGCTTATGCGTAAAGTAGTAAGTAGTTTTAATACAATAACTACATACATACGGGCTGATAATGAAGAAACTGAATCTACACTGAAATAATTGAATCAAAACCTCTGTAAAGATTCAAATTAAATGGTCGACATTTTGTAAATAATTGAAATAAAATACGCTGGACCAATGAGAGCGCACAATATGTGGACCAATTACGTGCGACTTTGGATTTACATAGGGACGGTGCAATTACCGCACAATACACTCTGCTCTACTCGCTAACTACAGTTACTGCCGCTTTTTCTGCTGCATCAACTATCTACGCCTAGTTTCTTACTCGTGTTTACAACGATGAGTCACTTAATCCTTTAAATCAAGTTTGCGAGCTTGAAGTAAACACCAATCCCATTGTATTTAACCAGTCGTCGAACAACATAACAAAACTACCGCCAGTCGCAACGCACTGACGCGTTTCGACCTTCCATGATCATCATCAGAGTACGACGGCAAACTGACTAGCGAGGATCAAACCGCATTGAATATATATGGAAATCAAATTTAGATATGCGGCTCTCACCTCTAGCAGTCTCGCATACATTGAACTTGACTGGAAATGTCGGCTGCACAATTTCTATGCAGTCACGAACATTAACTGTTTGCAGCTTTCGCCACATATACATATATAGGCAATACAATTAAACAATAATTGATTGCGCGGGTGGTGGTAACAATTCTTTAAATCAAGTTTGCGAGCTTGAAGTAAACACCAATCCCATTGTATTTAACCAGTCGTCGAACAACATAACAAAACTACCGCCAGCCGCAACACACTGACGCGTTTCGACCTTCCATGATCATCATCAGAGTACGACGGCAAACTGACTATCGAGGATCAAACCGCATTGAATATATATGGAAAGCAAATTTAGATATGCGGCTCTCACGTTAATGTTCTTGACTGCATAGAAATTGTGCAGCCGACATTTCCAGTCAAGTTCAATGTATGCGAGACTGCTAGAGGTGAGAGCCGCATATCTAAATTTGATTTCCATATATATTCAATGCGGTTTGATCCTCGATAGTCAGTTTGCCGTCGTACTCTGATGATGATCATGGAAGGTCGAAACGCGTCAGTGCGTTGCGGCTGGCGGTAGTTTTGTTATGTTGTTCGACGACTGGTTAAATACAATGGGATTGGTGTTTACTTCAAGCTCGCAAACTTGATTTAAAGAATTGTTACCACCACCCGCGCAATCAATTATTGTTAAATTGTATTGCCTATATATGTATATGTGGCGAAAGCTGCAAACAGTTAATGTTCGTGACTGCATAGAAATTGTGCAGCCGACATTTCCAGTCAAGTTCAATGTATGCGAGACTGCTAGAGGTGAGAGCCGCATATCTAAATTTGATTTCCATATATATTCAATGCGGTTTGATCCTCGATAGTCAGTTTGCCGTCGTACTCTGATGATGATCATGGAAGGTCGAAACGCGTCAGTGCGTTGCGGCTGGCGGTAGTTTTGTTATGTTGTTCGACGACTGGTTAAATACAATGGGATTGGTGTTTACTTCAAGCTCGCAAACTTGATTTAAAGAATTGTTACCACCACCCGCGCAATCAATTATTGTTAAATTGTATTGCCTATATATGTATATGTGGCGAAAGCTACAAACAGTTAATGTTCGTGACTGCATAGAAATTGTGCAGCCGACATTTCCAGTCAAGTTCAATGTATGCGAGACTGCTAGAGGTGAGAGCCGCATATCTAAATTTGATTTCCATATATATTCAATGCGGTTTGATCCTCGATAGTCAGTTTGCCGTCGTACTCTGATGATGATCATGGAAGGTCGAAACGCGTCAGTGCGTTGCGGCTGGCGGTAGTTTTGTTATGTTGTTCGACGACTGGTTAAATACAATGGGATTGGTGTTTACTTCAAGCTCGCAAACTTGATTTAAAGAATTGTTACCACCACCCGCGCAATCAATTATTGTTAAATTGTATTGCCTATATATGTATATGTGGCGAAAGCTGCAAACAGTTAATGTTCGTGACTGCATAGAAATTGTGCAGCCGACATTTCCAGTCAAGTTCAATGTATGCGAGACTGCTAGAGGTGAGAGCCGCATATCTAAATTTGATTTCCATATATATTCAATGCGGTTTGATCCTCGATAGTCAGTTTGCCGTCGTACTCTGATGATGATCATGGAAGGTCGAAACGCGTCAGTGCGTTGCAGCTGGCGGTAGTTTTGTTATGTTGTTCGACGATTCTGGTTAAATACAACGGGATTGGTGTTTACTTCAAGCTCGCAAACTTGATATACAGAAGAAATTACGTTTGAAAAAATGAGGGTAAAAATGTTAGCATAACACTGTTTCTATTTAGCCTACGCCCTTCACCGCATGTTCATATTTTATCTTTGCAACGCCTTTGATGCCATATGTTAACTTACTGACGTAGCAGCAAAAACTATTGTATATGGAAATCGATAAGTAAATTACATGCCTTTCCCGAAAATGTTATAATAGTGCATTTTTTAACTTTCGCGAAAATTAGTTTTACACGCTTCAGGGAAGAATGCAACGCACCAACGAATATTTTAAACCTAAAAAATACATTTTCGACATTTTCAAGTTATTGTAAGTAATGTTATTATTTGAAAATCCATAATTTGTTATTTTTTTATAAATATTTTGCGCTCATTTTCTGCGCAATTAGTGAAATTCGCACACCTACCTCAGACAGGCCTATATTAGTTTGAAAATAAAGATGGAATAAAAATCGGCGAACGTGTGCCACCGCTAGAAATGAAAAGAAACCGAAACCATTAATCGTTAAATGCAAGAAAATGTAGCATAATAAATTTATGTGCGAAGGCAATGACAAAGTTCACAAATTATGTGTTATCCTAAATAGCCCAGACTAAATTTGTTCAAAAAGAGTCAACGTACTATGTTCTTTGATTTATTTAAAAATAATAATGTAATCTTCATGAATCGATTAAATCAAGTTTGCTACCTTGGTATAAACGCATCCCATTATATATATATATATATATATATATGCAGCTTAGTTTGTACTGACAATTGTATATATAATGGGATTGGTGCCTATATCAAGATCGCAACCTTGATTTAAATACATTGCTATCATTGCCCGTGCAACCTGTGAACGTTTAATATTTATGAGTGTAGTTATGTTCTGAATAGCCTTAGTTAAAGTTGCTTAGATGATTGTATTTCTTTGAAAAGTTATTGGCAGTATATTATTTGTCCAATTACAGTATATTGAGATTACTAAGAAAAAGTTATAAACGCATTTAGATCGGGGCCAGAAAAGCAAAACTTTTGCTGTAATAACAAGTATACAAATAAATGTTATTCCAGAATGTGTAAATAGACGAAATATACCGAAACAGTGTGGAGCTTCCACAGCCCCATGTGAGACTGATTTTATTCGTGCTTGAAATGCTGAATTATATAGTATCAGAAGGTTACGCCACAAAAAGTGGATGTATCAACCATCTGAACGCCTGTTACTCAAAAAAGGCCGTATAATGCGATTTCGATCGAGAGCAGTTAGGCCAGTTTGCAATACACACGATATCATTCAATAAAATATATAATAGTTATTAATTTGTATGCAAGTAGGTATTAGGTACTTCGTCCCAAGTAACGAATTGTTTCAAACCGGACCAGAAGAATATATCATATCTTAATAAGGCTTCTTAAATTAGTGAATAGGTTTTTGTGTCTTTCCAGCACCTTACCTATTGAGATCATTCTAATAATACAGAGTTTATAATTGATTGCAGTTTCAACTAGATGTATGTGCATATGTAGTAATAATATTTAACTCCATCCTTTAGTTATGCACATGTCTGACGTGCGCCTATTTAATGATATGACAAGAACTGTTATTAAACAAGCCAATCCTAAATACAGCTTGAACGGTTTGAGCGAAATTTCACACATGCATGGTTCGTCGGTTTTCTAATTTTATCACTTACCTTGACATGAGCTTATGAAGAATGAAACTGACTTAATGGGCTCTCCACACTATAATGTGAGGGCAGTTTTAGTTAGGTCCTTTCACATGGAGAGTAAAAAAACCAACTGTTTAACGCATGTAAATGGTAAATTCATATGAAACCATTCCAGTTTTAACTTGTTGGATACAACCTGAGTGGATTGTATTAAAATTTAACACGTGCATGAGTTGTTCGGATTTCTAATTTTATCACATACAACGACATGTGGTTATGATGAGTTTTACTGATTTATTGGTCTCCCGCCACCGGAAAATGCGAGGGCTATCTCAGTTACGTCATTTCACATATAATGTATAAATCGTTCTTATTCAGCCACTCTAGTCTCAATTAGTTCGATGAATATAAAAGTTACGGAAATGCACGCAAAAAAATGAAACGTCACTCTGAGGTATAAATGATATGAGCAGAGGAAATATCACGCTTGTGTCATTAGTTTGTTTTTGAAAATGGTGAGGAAGGACCAACTGGAGGAGGCTGCCGTTAACGGCAGCCGAAATATCTTGAAGACAGGAAACAACTAGAATCTTTAGTAAAACTATAATATGCCAATGTTAACATGAAAGAAAAAGGAATAATTTTGTGCGCATGCGTTTAATACTTACTAGCCACACACCCGTATTAGTTGACGATACACCGAAAACTCACCATATATTTAGCCATGTAATTTGGGAGAATTAATCGGTGCGATCCCCTATACGTATGCATATTTAAGTAGTAACAGAGTCAAATCCATATAAAGTTTTTTGCAATTAGACCTCAGAGTCAAATAACTTTAGAATGTATTGTACCCGTTAAGGATACCATGGCTATGGTTTTGGAGATGGTTTAAATTTGACCAAAATTTAGATTAAAAAACAATTTTTAACACCTGTTGCACCAGACAATCCATGATCAAAGTCAAAGTTAAACCCAACTCGATGTACACTTGGCTATTAAAAATCAATTGAATATATGAAAAACACAAACAAATTAATTTCTTCAACCGTGCTTCATTCAATTTAAAATTAAGAAATTTCTCCAGAGCATACTGACAAAAAGGAGAAAAGTTTACTTTCGAATTTGGAATTGGAAAAGAATTACCTGATCTGTGTTCTGACTAGTAAAGAACTTTTCCCTATTCATTAATTTTTTATGGAAATAATTTTGTGTGTCGGTTTAATTCATCGGTTTACCCTTCTCCAACAATTTACTTTAAACTTCTGACTGTTTAGTTTCACAATGACTAACAGTCGTTTCATTATATAGGTTCACGTCACGCATATGTGTATATCCATAACTGACACAAAACAAAATATTTTATTTTAATGGGACATTAGTCATTAATGGCCAATTAACAAACGTAAAAATCCAAACATTTTGAATAAAATTAAAGAAAAATTTCAAGCTTTACATAAAAAAGTGATTTATTACCGGCTTCGGCGGGTTGGTTACATGATGAGTTCCCAATAAGGACGAAACCGGTCTACTGGATGAATTGCATTTTCTACACTATACAATTCTAAGTTTATACTGACATAGGTAAATAATTAACGGGTCAGGTGCTTATATCAAAATCTCAACTTTGATTATAGTAATAAAGGTTGGTTAACCATTTGGCCAATTTAGTCTTTGGTGTGCTCATAAAGTATATGATCAAATCCATTCCCAACGATACAGTACGAAGAATATTTAACTATTAGATTCTTATCCAGCTATGACTTGCCTTAAATGCTTCTTCTGATACCTCTTTAGTAGTTGATGCTTCTTTCTTCACTATTTCGGCATAAATACTCCGTACCTTCTCGCATATTACCGTCTCCGTCATTATTTCTCCTGCGAACACCTTCACTTTTACCCAAACGAGCAGAAGCTTCTCCATTTACTCGTGGATATTTGTCCTTAATTGGGAAAGTATTGTGGCTACTTTTGCTGGTGTAGCACTCTTGATGACATCCTTCTGCTTCATTATTGTACAAATTTTCGATGTACTACGGTCATATATCTTTTCGAGTTCAATCACTCGTACGCCACGCTCATGTTTTTCTTTTATTTCTTGCTTTAGTTCTATCGACATCATCCTCTTCTTCCTGTCACCATTGTCCTTAGCACTCACTTTTATCAGCCCAATGATAACAGTAGTCACTCAAAAATCAAGCAAAAAAGAGTACAGGGTACAAGATATACTTGGATTCAAGAGGATAACACGCGCGAGTGAGCGAGAGATTCTCTCGGATGATGCTCAACCTTGCGCACCAACTAGCGAGACGCTCCAGAAACACGGCACGTATCTCAGATTTGGGCTCGTATCTTGAACAAAATTATGGTCCGAGCTCTGGCTCGTATCTCGAAGGACCACAGATATATATAAATATTATATATATATATATAATAAATATATATATATATATATATCAATACTTTCGGTATAACAAATTTACAGCATATTCTAGTAGAAGCAATTCAATAAATATATCGATGTCGCCTCTATTTGCATTTCCAGATAGTTTCCAGGATTGCTGCGGCCGTGACCATTATGTGATCATCCCCTAACCTAGCGAAGCCGTGCACTGCATTTAATTTTCAGTTTTACGCAGACGTATGGCTTTTGCAGGTAGTTCCTTCAGGCGGATCTTATTCGGTATAGCTTTATATGAACATTTCAATTAGCTGTCCTTGAACTAACATTATAAGATAAACACAGTGCCACCTGCGAAAGCGATATTTAATTCAATTATAATGACGGATATATATATATATATATATATATATATATATATATATATATATATATATATATATATAATGCTGTCAGTGTATTCGATTTTTTCTAGGTTAATGGTTATTCCAGCGATATATCTTAACATATGCGTGCATATGTTTGACGTATAGGAACACTGAGTGCTTATCTGCCATGTAACATTTAATGAAATGTAACATCAGAAAATCATGTCTTGCTAGGCAAGAAGTAAATTTTACACAGCACAACAGTAAATATATTTATTAGGTGAGACAAGAAAATGTGTCCTATCGTGGGTCTTATATGAACATGCATCATACTTTGGTGATTTTGTTGTTGTGGAACATCAGATTTAAATTAAAAATACCAACTACTTCAAGAGCATCTGAACTACAAATCAAAGCAGCTGAGTTGGATTATACAGTGTTCTGTACGGGATTTAAATTAGTCAGTGTGTCCATCTCTCCATCGTCTATTAATTTACTTCACAAGTCATGCAGGTGATAAACTGATCAAGTCAACTTACTGCATACTGTCATAGCGTGCAATGCATATTACCTTAACTTAAATAATTATTCATCAACCATATCATGACAACATCGCCATGATGTCAGTTTACGATGCATATGTCTGTTTCTCAGTCAAACAGCCTAATATGTGTTAGACAGGGCGCACCTAATATCGAAAATACTCCAAAGTCAGCAAAAAGATATGCGTAGTCGTCAACTCAACATTAGGCGCCTGCGATACACTAAAAATTCATTATTTACTGAATCAAGGAACGTGTGTGATAAATGGACGGTTCAAATTCAGGCGTATGCACATTAAAGAGACGAACGAGTAAATTTCAAGCAAAGTCATTTACATTCCGATTTAAGTTCATGCTTGTACTATGCATAATTTTTACAAACAACGTTAAGGATTCGAACTCCGTGAGATTAAAGGTAAAAACTAAATTTCATCGAAAAGGAGAATGACAACCAATGTGCTGATCTGTCAAAATTTCGTTCTTAACAAAGTAAATTATTCAGACTTGTAGCCAATTCTTCCGTTGGGTCAGTGATCAATCCCACTATTAACCGTTAATCCCGTACTTCTGCTAGTCTATCTTTAAATAATTCTGTTTGTCATTTGAACAGTCCGTATGCCAGTGTGGATACATTCAATTGATCGTCTAGCTATATAACCTGTCTGAATAGCACAAACTTTTGCCGATTTTTCTGTCAGACTTTAATTAAAATTGACTAGTTGATAACTTAAACAAGCAGTCGAAATATTTGCCTGTAGTTTGCCACAGTTCAAGTGTAAATTTGAAGAGTTTAGATATTTTGCTTGATGTCGCGAAACATATAGTCATTGTTGATATATTTAATAGAGTAAATCGCCTTATCCCAGTGAATATTTATCGTGAAGATACAGCGACCTATGTAGAATGACGTTCTTGTAGCTTCGAGCTCGATCTGATATCACGGCGAATAAATGTTTGACAATGTCATCGCATGGCATCGCATGGGAATCTGATGCATAGAAGTCAGAAACACCCACCAAATAAGTTAATTGTTATATTCATAGCAAAATTTGATTAAAAAATACCACCCAAAGTAAATAACCAATTTTACCTTCACACATAAGAACTGCTGTCCAAATTCACATAATAACTAGTTAATCGAAAAGAAATAAAAAAGTCTTCCATTTATTGTAGGTTCTAGCTTGTGCTCAACAGAAAGATAGACTGTTATATATAAAAGTAATAAATGTCGCTAAAAGCGACTGAAATGAAATTTCTTAGTGCATTGATCATTAGATTAGGCAATATGCTTCACGAATAACGAATGACACTTCCAACCAAATAATCTTACAAGGCAGCTGATATTGTTTATTGGAAAAACAGCTCCATCGATGATATATAATAGTAAAGTATTTTGATAAGATTCGATTATATATATATATATATGTATATATATATATATAGTTAGAATAAACTAAGCATTGCAAAAGGTAGCAGGGTAATTTATCTGGAAGATCAGGAGCGTTGTTCATATCGCGTACAATTCCAGTACTGTCTAGAATTCGCCACGAACGGGATTCAAACCAGGCCACATTTTCTTTTGATTGTGGAACGTTATCGACTACGCTTTGCTGAAGCATCCTACAAGCAATTTTCAGTTTTTTACTAATTTAATATTTTATTTGGCTTTCCATCAAATTGAGCGTATGTGGTATTACTTTCGACTTCAATTTCAAGTCATCCTCTATCTCGTAGTATAAAACATACACAATGCCACCTTGGAACGTGTTTTTGAATTGAAGAGTTATAACAGGATTTTTACTATACATATATATATATATATATATATATATATATATATATATATATATATATATATATATATAAGCTTGCGTAGAGTGTGACCTGGCACCGGCGATGGTAATATGTCGTGTTCCACCACTTTGACCATAATGTCAATGGTTTCATCAATTGGAAAATTTGTAAACAAAGACGTAACATCATAAGATACCATAATCTTGTTTTTAACATTTATATCTTGAATTTTGTTTACAAATTCAAACGAATCGGCAACCGAATAATTACCTAGTAGTTTACGTAATGGTTCAAGTATACGAACTAGCCATTTAGCTAGTGCATGAAGCGGAGAATTAACCATTGATAAAATTGGCCTCATAGGACAACCTTTTGTGTGTGTTTTCGGTAATCCGTACATTGTTAGTGTAGGTGATCCAACTGGCTTGAGCTTCTGTGCAGTGCAGCCACTGCACACATTAAATATATATATATATATATATATATATATATATATATATATATATATATATATATATATATATATATATATATATAAGTATTTCTCTATCCAGGATTTCGATTTCCACCTGCTTTGGATATCACAATCTATAATTTTCTGTGGGCGTATCTGGAACCGGGAAAACTTCGCTTCGTAGTCTGCGGCACTACACATTAAGACAATCGTGCCGCATACAACACACAATTTGAATTTTATGTATCAACTAAGGTATTTGGCCAGTTTTTCCTTCATGTGGAACCGAGCTGTAATCTCTTATGCCATGAATTTTCATCCAGCCTGCTCCGATCTCATATTATACGAAAAGAAACATGCCACATGAGAAATTTAAATTAAGTTGAAGACGAAAATGAGGATGTATATATATATATATATATATATATATATATATATATATTAGCAATAAGCCAAATATTAAAGCAGGTGAAAAGAGCATTTCATTCAGTTAGCCCTCAACGTCAGTATTGGAAACTCGTCTAGTACGCGTCCCAAAAAAAGCATATGTGATTTGGGGTATAGAATTACCTACTGTGACACACGTGTCGCATACTAAACACAGTCTTGAGACATATACTAACGTGCGATTTGTTGTTAGCTTATATTTTAGGTTGAATCTGTTTGATATCTCTTGATAACTGAAGACGTACTAAGCCATTCCATATATGTCATCTTACAAGACACACGATGCCACTTTGAAGAGTTATATCGAACGGAATACTAATGACCGGATCTAAATTGTGTGTATGTTGTAAGTATAAATAAAACAATGCATCAGGTAGCAAAATCCTTCTTTCGGTGGAGCGGTTTATTCGCCTTTAGGAGTTTGTCATGCGCAGTCCAGTGTTTGCCGTGGGCTGGCCTCGAACCGCGGCACATTCGTTTCGGTGTCTAGGACTCTATCCACTACACATCTCGTGTGGCATACTACATGCGCTTTGAAGCCATATACCAACTGGTGTTTTTTAGCTTAGACACCTGTTTGTACATGCTATGCTGTGTGACTGTTCCAATTACATATGATTGGAGATTATCTTGATTTAAATAAGGCAAACCTTTAAGCAAAACGAGTCTTAGTTAAATTGACTTGATTACTCACGTTGTAAAACACAGTGTGTAAATATAGGCCTCAAGTGGTTCTATATGTATACATACTATGCTAAAAGAATGGATTCGCTTTAGGTAAAAGTTTAGCAAAAAAAATTTTGAATTCTAGGGGAAAGGCGTCGGTAATGGAGATTTCTTACCAACAAGGATAGATTAAATCGCTTATCAAAGAATCTAAGCAGACAAAGATAACAGAAAAGAACCTTAACATAACCTGGAAATCTATTATGATATTTATTCGAATAGAACTAAATTTTGGCACATTGTGCCCCTGCTCAATTGCCTTATACTTTTTTAGAATCAAAAGTTCGTTTACTCCCGAGTTCATATTTTTATTGAAATAGCTCTGTGCAAATCTTTGTTTATATGCACAAAGGAACGACTAAATATTATTTTGTGTGATGAGCTGCGGATGGGTGAATGCATCGGAAATATGTATCTGAATATCTAAACAAAAAGTATGAACTAAATACAAATTAACATTGCGAATCTAAGCAAAGATTAGCTAATTGATAGTCTGGCTGACGGTTATTTTAAATTGAAAGTGGATTAATCGTTGTAGGAAAATATGCTTCTGTATAAATAAATGGCAGTTTCCCTATTTTAGAATTAACTGCGTGAACTAGGCTGAACATGAAAATCTGAATTTGAAAGTTACGCAAACGGAAATTTGGAAAAGAAATTGTGGGTGTTCGGTTTAGGCCGCAGATGAAGCAAAATACGTGACATTCATTGGATTGTCAATTTTTTTAAAAATTAATTTGTGTGCATCAACATTTTAGGAATATGAATTATTGGCCATACCTATATTTCACGCTTTTCCTCTGTTTATGAATTGATTATTGATCAAATTTAGTCCTCGGTGAAGCCCATGTTTATAAAGCATAATACTGGTAAAATTTACACGATACCAACCATATGCCTCCGGAAGGAGGAATGAATACAATTAAACAATCAATGATTGCGCGATTGATGATAGCAATTCTTTAAATCAAGTTTGCGAGTTTGAGGTAAATATCAATCCTAATGTTTGTAACCAGTCGTCGAACAGCATAGCTAAAACACCGTCAATTACATGTACGTGTGACTGATGGTAGTTTTACTATGTTTTTTAGACACCTGGTTAAATATGAAGGATAAATGAATGTCACAAAATGGTGAGTTACAGCCTGTTGACACATCTGCAAATTCAGCAATTTCCTAGTGGTTCGGTTTCGCTCAATTAAATTTAGTAGATTTCCGTGGAACTGGTAGCATCATTCAATTCAGAAGGTAATATTTCAAAGCTTATGAAAGCTTAAAAAGACATAAATGCGCACGCCAATCATGTCTTACCTAGTACAAGATTTAATCATAATAAAATTTAAGAGGCAATACAAAACTTTGGTTGCAAAATTTCACATCTAACTGAATTATGTGTATTTTGCTTACTGACCAAAAAACGAATAATCCATGACTACAATATGTTTCCTTGAATGATGTCATGATTGCCAAGAAACCGTTTTGTTGATCGAGGCCAGAATATGAGGTATTGCTGGAATAGTGCGTGTGTTCAGAAAGGTTGCAATTTTCAATTGTAACGCAATAAGGCCTATCTCAATAATCGTACCACCACCCGCGCAATCAATTATTGTAAAATTGTATTGCCTATATATGTATATGTGGCGAAAGCTGCAAACAGTTAATGTTCGTGACTGCATAGAACATTGTGCAGCCGACATTTCCAGTCAAGTTCAATGTATGCGAGACTGCTAGAGGTGATAGCCGCATATCTAAATTTGATTTCAATATAAAAAAAAAAAAAAAAAACATATATATTCAATGCGGTTTGATCCTCGACAGTCAGTTTGCCGCCGTACTCTGATGATGATCATGGAAGGTCGAAACGCGTCAGTGCGTTGGCGGTAGTTTTGTTATGTTGTTCGACGACTGGTTAAATACAATGGGATTGGTGCTTACTTCAAGCTCGTAAACTTGATTTAAAGAATCGTAGTATTGACCCAATTTACAGACTAGGTATATATTATATATAGTCAGTTGGCTTTGAAGCCACATTGACGAATAAGTTATATGTTGTTAATTCTACTACGGCATAAATACACGCATCTATCTAAGTCTTTACACCGACTAACAGTGTGACCTAACTTGACGAAAAATATAGTGGTTTAGTGGTGGTGCCGAATACATCTGATTCATCGCCAGAAAAAAGGAAATGCACGTGTGTTGGAGATTATATCACTTGTTCGTACTGACTTTGGCACGTACTTCTGGTTTCATTTCAACTAGTTGGTTGCTAGAAGCACAATAACTAATACATAATTTAATATATAATGTGTCCCTGAAAGAAATAATGTATGACCTTCATATGCTTCATTGAGTGGTGGCATAATTACCACGAAATGTGGTAGAAGATGACGATTGGGGCCAAAGTATTATGCTTTGATAGGCTAGTAGGTCCTCTGATTTGATTGGCATTCTCAATTTTGTTAAAATTTAGCCCATCCAAAAAATTATTTTATTTGAACAATTTGCCGACTTGGTATATATATATATATATATATATATATATATATATATATATATATATATATATATTGAGAAGACTACGAAATCACATTTCTAATTAATTTATATGAAGTTGCCTCTACTGTTGCTTGAACTCGAGTACATATACGGAATCATCCTTCCAACGACCCAAAATTTATTAAACCAATGTGTCTTGAAGCTTAGCGTCGGATTCAACGTGAGCAACGCATGTGTACATAAAGAATTAGGGGATTTTCGTGCATACTTTGGCGTATTCTTCTAATCCTACTACTTTTTTCCTATATAATTGCCCGTCTGGTCATTTTCGCCCGCAACAAGGGAGTAGGAAAAATTTCTTCTACTATCCTTTCCAAGGGATAATTTGTCATGCATTTCATTATATTATGTTTGCTAACTGAAACACAGCAAAGTTGTGAGAAAAATACTAAATATAAGCTAATCATCTTGCCCCAAAACAATGATCTTGCTTACATACGATTAATCAATGTGTTTACGCTTCAAGCTGATTGGTTCCCACGGATCATTAAGTGACATGGATTAAATTACAAAGTTGATCCAATAGAAATCGACAGATTATTTAGTTATGCCATAATGAGTTTATTATCATGAAAATGCAAATAATATTCGATTATAAATTTCAAAACCACAAATAACATGTCGATGTTCAAACATCCTAAATACTCTTGAATCATTTACATTTCTAGCTGCACCGATTTTTGGTCTTGGTTGACGGGTTCTCAATTGTCCCTTCATTTTGAAGCCTTCCATCAGCTGCTTATCTGAAAATGACTTTGTAACCAGACATTCCGACATATTTTTTCCGAATTTTCGGAACTTCATTTCCAGTCCCACCTTCAGAGTTGACACCATATTAACAGGAAAAAAGTAACTTGTGGCAAATGTTCTTTTTCTGTGAGAACGTTGTCAACCCTGAAAATGGGACTGGAAATGAAGTACCGAAAATTCGGAGAAAATGTGTCGGAATATCTGGTTCTAACGTCATTTTATGACAAGCAGCTGATGGAAGGCTTCAAAAGGAAGGGACATCAGAGAACACAAATCGGAGCAACTGGAAATGTAAAGGATTCAAGATTTTATCGACCTACGAGTGCTATCAATTGTCCCACACATAAAATGGCGGCGAAATTCAAAACAAGAAGGACAGCAGTGCGCGATTCACACGAATATTTATGCATCCTAAAAATTGTCATTCGCAATTTTAGAAAGCTCCAGCAAATGATTCTGCCTAACAAGGAAGTAAAATTTTTCGGAAGATCTGCTGCTACGACAAATGACTCCAACTCGGACCTCATTGGGCATAAGTTATTCCAATTTAATCGTAAACAATGCGCCGTATTTTTAAATTCAATGCATAGGGACATTACTCAACGAAAATCGAATAGTCTCGGTGTGACTAAGCAAAACGTTATAAAAATTTTTTTCTGGCATGAAACTGATTTATAATATGAAAAATCTTGCACAACACATCAATGCATATTTTTGTGAGTGTTCTACAGATAAAATATTTGAATGCGTTATCGATTAAATGAAACAGTCATAGTGGCTTTATCCCGTTATTTAGTTTCCCATCGCGCCCTGATGATGTTCGTGGAAGTACGAAGCAGGCCAATTTGTGAGAAATTGAAAGTAGTATTACACTGCTGTGCTACGAGTTAAGAGAATAGGATTGATATTTATTTAAATGTCACCAAATTAAGTTAATTAATCATTTCTAGCCACTTGCTTAGGCAAAGTCTGCTAAAAAACAAATTAGTTTTATTTTATGAATCGATGCGTTGTGGTAAGTTTATTGATTGATTGCCTTGTTTATTTCACCAAAAATTTGATTAACTATTTCATAATTTTACTACTGAGCTAACAGATTGAAAAGACTATTGAGAGAATAAATATTTTACTTCTTAATTTACCAGAGCACTGATTTATTAGTGCATTGGTTAGCGGATGGATTCAACGATTAACCAAAAAATGGTATGAAAAACAACATAATTGATTGAGTAATTGATTAAAATAAATATTAAATATTGACTTGAATACTGGGTTGTTTAGGCGACAATTTTATTAATTATTTAACTGCAAAATATATTATAATTTAAATCATTATTACCAAATTATATATTCCTATCGCTACTTCATCTAAATGAACAATTACCAACCACATGTAATGCATGTCTAGCACAGTACATGGTAATTAGTTGTTCACTTATTAAACACAAAACGTTCCTGTTAATGGCTCATTTACAATTATACACACAGACAGACGCATGAAGTCATGCATAAATGAACCCATAAAATAACAGCTAACTTTTGCAGACAGTTTTTGCACAGTTTGATGCACCCTGATGAGAGCCAGAGTCGAACGAAAAAAATCATCCATGGGAGTGTTGATAATGAGGTAGAATTTCTTTTTATTGTTCGCTAATGCAATCCACTTATGCATAAATGTAGCTTTTTCATCTACTTAAGAATGTTTACGTGGGCAAAACTTACCCCTGTAGAGCATAGCAGCTTCTACCTCGATACTGACTGTTTTTTTCTTTCAAATAGCCTTCTTTTGCTGTCTGTTCGACACTTAGGCTTGGCCATCATTCACAATTCACTGACAACTCGCCCGGTTGTTGAAGTACTGTGTCGGTATTTATGTTCTGCTATTCTTGAGGAGAAGTCCTAATTATCATTCAATTACAGTTTATTAATGCGAAAACAAATAGCATGCCATGCTTTTCCTTTTATTGACAACGTATTTGATTGTAATCCTCGACATACCTGCATAGAAATGATAACCGAAGCTAAAAATTGCTACAAAAATTGTCATTGCAAAGCAATGAAAGTAGCTTTTGGGACAATTTACACAGCGCGCGTTGACGTTCGTTGATTTATTGCAATCACAAATTTAGAAATAGCTGCAGGCCGAAAGCAACGCCAACTTAAAACTGTGGTCTGAAAATATCTGGCTGTTTTCACGTATGATTCTTTGTGTCTATATATAGTTTAAATGTTTTGCAGAGAAATGTATA
The DNA here is from genome assembly GCA_029291075.1 of Eudiplozoon nipponicum. Classification (NCBI taxonomy): domain Eukaryota; kingdom Metazoa; phylum Platyhelminthes; class Monogenea; order Mazocraeidea; family Diplozoidae; genus Eudiplozoon; species Eudiplozoon nipponicum. The sequence continues at coordinate 55,108 of JAQBSW010003851.1, read as the reverse complement.
GGCTTGAACAAAAAAAACTAAAAAAATTGGATAATATTATACGGCATGAAGCCAGCTGTATTCACAGAAATGAGAAAATAAAACCTGCGTATTTAATCTATATCCCAATATTTTAAAGGCGAAATCTGTTAATTGCTACGAAGATTTTTTGTATAATGCTTCATCCTATGTAATAAGAAAATAGAAAAATATAATTCGGTTTATATTTAATGCAAAAGTTTAAGAATATGGCTAAATATCAACCGAATAAATGTGAATTCAGTTGTTATCATCTAAGTGGAACTAATCAGCTATTGTAAATGCGCAACATGTAACAAAGGAAACAATTTATTTCACTTAAAATAAGCGTTTAGGCTGCGCGCGGATCGCATTGTCAAATCGATATGGAAATTCTCTGTAACGGTGATCGTATCATGAATTTAAAGCGCCTGATCGCTGTCAGTCACACAGCAGACAGTTAATTACAATCAAAATACCCTAAAAGCGGGCTAAATGGACGTAGTTCTGAAAAAGGCAGTTTACACTACCATATGAGTATATTCCGCAATCCACAAGATTGCACCATTTTCATAAGTGTTCAAAACGCTTTCTCGAAAACATCAACAATTGTTAATTTTAAAACATTCTTTAGAATATATTATAATGCTTGAACTAAAGTAAAATTGGTTGTACGACACAAAAGAGACATTTCCAATAAAATATATAAACTGGCATTGTCTATTTACCGAATTTCATTGTTCGAAGGACACGAACCTCGGAATATCTTTTTAATTGTTCTGTAATGACGGATTGGGAGTGGCTAATTGGAATTTCATGATCAAATAGATGCCCTGTAGGCCCCATCCGAAGTAAGGGATAACTGAAAAAAATCATTATTCAGTAGGTAAATTCAAATTGTGTGTAAATTGTGGCAAGGTGAATTTGTGGTTAGAGTCACAGACTCCGAAGCAGATATGCCCAGGTTCAAGCCCTGTACGCGCCAAATTCTGGACAGTATTTAAAGGGTTCCCAAAAAAGATGAACCAGTCTGCGGGATGAATTGTCTTTTCTACGCCATAGTGTACTTGGTTTATAATTTTCGAATGTTTAAATAAAATGAGATTGATTTTTACATCAAGATAGCAACTCTGGTTTAAATAATGCTATTGTAGTAATCAGAATGACGCGAGAAGAATTGAAACCTAGAGTTTCCGCTTTCGAGCCATGCAAATCAAATCTTACACCACGAGGCCGAACATTGCATAATGAATTCTTTCGTTTACAAATTTGCTGTTTGTTAGTCAGCATTTACTCGCGGTGTATTTACGTGGATTTTGCTTTCGACCTAAAATACAACCCAAAGATTACAGATCTGCAACTAAAAGACAGACATCATGTCATCTGGTGAAGTTATATTGAATTGAATTTTAGTGGTCGAATTGTGATTATGCATATGTTGTCACTATAAACTAAATATGGCACAAGGTAGCGAGTTGAATTCGTAAAGTGGACCGGTAACAGTTGGTTGGGAACTCGCCAAGTAATAACCCGATTTAGTCCACATAAGTAAATATCTTGGCCTACTTGTGCAATGTTTAGTTTATACTGACATTAAATTTAATTTCAATATAATCCCCCAAATTGGCATGACGCTTCTCCTGTAATGGCGGTCAGGTTGGATATTCCAACTTCAGGGATCAAGATGTGTCAATTGGGATGCACCTGAACGGAAGGTTTACCAATTCATATGTTGGTATACTATTAAAAACATGATCCAAACAATTATGACCGATGAACTGCCATTGATGTTTGATGTTTAGTTAATACTGATAAAATTTAGATAATCAAAATTCTATTATTAATTTTCATTCCAAACTATATATATATATATATATATATATATATATATATATATATATATATATATATATATATATATATATACAAGTAGTATGCCGAGATTTCACTGTATGCATGTTATTCGTGTATACAAAAAATTGACTAATCAAGTAAGTACAATTCATCAATTAAACCGTATTCATCCTTATTTGGCATTCATCACATACTTGTCATATATATTTGTAATTACGAATAGAAAACACATTTAATGGCAAATTGGATAATGACAGATTTATTTCGAGAATATACAACACTACATTCTATTTAAATTTGGTTCTTTAGTCCTCTTTTAGTCCACCACTGTATATCTTTATGTAGAGATATATTTTCATAACTGCAGCACTGTTCTTATCAGCTTATTATCAGATATGTTGATTTTTCGAGAATTTGTACTTATTGCAGAGTTTTTATTTATTATTGTTACCCGTATTATTAGTTGCTGGTCTACACAGCTTCAAAAGATGTTATGGACAAATTGGGACATTTCAAAACGTGCAGTTTCAAAACTAATATTCATCTTTGCTTTCAGTTTAACGTTTATATTTATTCATGCGAAATATCATAATGTAGCACTATTTAAAATCTGCAGCTTTTAAAATATAATTATATAATTCTGCCTTGCGTGTTATTTCTAAATCAAAATAGGAATGATATCGCCTCCCAACGACCGGAATCTTATAGTATAAAATATACTGTACTACACCGTTATGCAACTTCTCCTAGACTATAAATATTAGTTACCCATTTCCACGCGGTATTAGTACGTCTTTGAAATGTTGCATAACGCGCCGACTTGTGAGTGTGGGTGAGCATATTCATACGTAAGGAAAGTTGGATTATATTTGTTTTACTAATTAATTCTTGACATCTGGTTCCTCGTCTTCCAAATTCGTAACATTTTAAAAATTTCGTTAATCATTAAATTGCCTTTCTTCCAATTATCTGGAATCCAACTATGTTATTCTTTCCGTACTACTAAACACAAAATACGTGTCGTAATAACAGCGAAACATAGTCATGATTTAGTATTTCTAGCACCAGCTGATAACATTTATAGGGCCAAAAGATCAGTGACGTATTCGAAATGGTGTCACGTGCTATGATTACAGTAGTGTAGTAATAATTTTTTAACATCAATCCAGTCAGTCACCGCCACGAACCTCACAGCTCATTTGAGCTATTATCGAAATGTTGACCAATAAAGAAGAAACCATACACTAGAAGATAAATTGTGTTCAGCCTTTGATTTCTTGAGGTAATAGTTCTATGAAGAACGGCTGAGTGTGCTCAGTTTGATTGGTGTGCCAGTCTACTTGTCCACAACATGCATTTAATAAAGAACTAAACACAGCTAGCAAAAGCGAGAAGGTTTTCGAAATATCCGAAAAAATAGTTTATAAGAAACCAGTCTGTGGAAAATTCTGGACAGTATGTAATGAGTTCCAAATAAGAACGAAACTGGTCTACTGGATTAATTGCCTTTTCCACACTATAAAATACATAGTTTATACTAACAAATGTATGTACATAAGGATGCAGGTGATTTAACCAAGATTGCAGCCTTGATTAAAGTGGAAATGTTTCCAAGGATTGAATTTAAACTATGGAATTGTTTGTGTCCTTGTGTGCGTCTGTCGGTGTATATCCCGATGTGTCTGCATCTTACGATCTTTTTTATTTTTGCATATGGGAATTTAATTCCATTTAACGAAATTTGCTTTCCTAAATTTGCTAAATAACTAATCAGGTCCCACAGTCAAGTTGAAATCAAGCGAAATAAATAAAATTTATTGACAATTATCTAAACCTGCCTTAGAATGAAACAATGCATCATTTTATATTGGTTAATCGCATGCCTGAAATCAATGTTTTACCTGATATCCAATGGAATTAGTCAGTTTAAATAAAATTCATAAATACACCCAGTACTGGAGGAAACAAAACAGCATAGAACCAAAAAATTTCTTGTTGTGAGATGAAATATAATGCATACTAGTTAATTTCTCACACAGCATAGAACAACGAAATTTAGCAAGTCTCGATGGCAGAAAACGACCTGATGGCATGCTTTTGTTTAAAACAAAAGTATAACTTCCGGACACAAGATGTCACATTTGCCTTAAAGAAAATTATTTTTAATATTAAAAAAATTCATAATTCACGTGTATCCATGTGATTAAACAGGTAGCAGTGTCACTCATAAATTTGCCTTTATCTGCTCAATCATTAAGAACAATCAGAATAACGCAGCTGGAAATTTTACACGAGAGTATTTGATTGAAGACATGTAACACAGTTCTCACGCCACGAAGCCATGTATAGCATGATATATCCCGTCGTATAACATATGCGCCATACAAATATTTTCAAGAAAGATTGCGAGCTTGATATAAGCACTAACCCCAATATATATACATGTATATATATATATATATATATATATATATATATATATATATATTTGTCACTATAAAATGAGGAATTTGTAAGGCAGTCAAGGTAATTCATCTGGTAGACCGGTTTCTTTATTAACGGCAACTCTTCAAATACTGTTCAGAGTATTTTCGCGGATGGCGCTCGAATTGTGGCAAATTTGCTTCGGTGTCTTGGACCCTGTCCAAAAAAATTTTCACTTAACTACTAGCTTACGTTTATAATTAGCCTTTACTTCATAATTAATCATAATTGCAACATTTTACCTTTACCCTCCTTCAATCATTCATTTGTAGAACAGGTGCCAGGTTACCTGGAGAACTGGTACTGAGCTGAATATTTAGGTAATTAAACAATATTTGATAGCATAGATGTTATAAACAATTACTTAAATCATCTTTAATATCTTGAGATAAACCTCAGTTAAATTATATACAAACATTTGTCAGTATAAGCAAATATTTGTATAATGTAAATAAGGCAAATCATCCAGCAGACCGGTTTCGTACTTATTGGCAACTCATTAAATACTGTCTAGAATTTTGCTGCGGACAGATCTCGAATCTGCACACGTCTGCCTCAAAGATTATGAATCTTACCACTGAGCTAACCTGCCACACACTACACACAATTTTCATTTATATACTAACAAATCTACTTGGTTAGACTTACCATAATGTGTAGCCTATATACCATCTCTTTAGAACTAAGTTTCTAATTAGACATCATAATCATTCATAATAGAATAGAAACCTCGCAACTATTTAGAAGAGTTATTAAATTGATCATCGATATATTTGAACGATTGTTAGTTGCTTGGGCGGTGATAATAATTATTAAATGTACTTTGCGAACTTGATATAAACAAAATCTAGTATATATATATATATATATATATATATATATATATATATATATATATAGTATCTACCTGATGAGTTCTTAATTAGAATGTTACCAGCCCGTTTGAGGTATTGCATTTTATATCATTTGCAGTATTTAATTTGAGACTAAATCACACAAATATATAAACGCATAAACACACATACTTTACTTTACTTTACTGCGGCTGACTCCTTTTAGAGGATAAGCCGGCTCCATTGATATCCCGAATTAAGCCTCTCCATGCCGGGCGGTTGGCAGCCATTTCGGCACATAAAGAGGGCCAATGACGCTCCCAGTGACGCGGACCATAAACATTGCGTAAACCTAGGAGTTCCATATCCGATTTGATTGTTGCAAGCCATGTCTTCAGTTGCCCACCTCGGCGGCGGCGCCAGTTTGCACATTGACCTGGGTTCATCACCTGCCGTACCAGTTCGTCTTCGGGTTTGCGTAGTACGTGCCCGAACCATTGAAGTCGACGATGTTGGATCCAGACGGATAGTTGCATGATGTCCCCACATTGGTGACGAACAGATGCGTTCGACACCCGGTCCATCCATTTTGTCTTTGTGATGTACCTAAGGCACCAATGGTCGAATACTTCAAGCTTTTTGGAGTCCTCAGAACGTAATGGCCAAGTCTCACAGCCATACAGTAGCACAGGGCGAACAGTAGCCTGGTAGACTCGGATTTTCGTTTTGAGGCTGATTTCACTTCTTCTCCAAAGTGAGTTCTTCAATTGTAAGAAAGCAAGTCTGGCACGGTCGATGCGTGTTCGGACTTCATTCTTTGCTTGACCAGTTGGAAGTATTTCCAACACATGTATATATTTATATATTTGCCTTTATATATATATATATATATATATATATATTTACATTACAGAAGTTGTAAACTGTCTAAAAGATATGGTGTTGAAAATCAATAAGTAAACAGTACTCTCGCAATTTATTGGACACTTTTAATGGACAACACTGTCATGTCAATTATTTTCTAAACAAATCACAGTCAGCAACAATAAACTTCTCCTACTCTGGTTCCATTCGACGTGTTATCACACTATCTCCCTATTTATGTTATTTTTAAATGAGTTTTTTATAATTCATATAATATTTTCTACGAGGAACTAAAATCTAGGCATGAGCCAACTTGATTGAAATAAAGAATTGCTATCGCTAACTGCGAAATCAATGACTTCATCGTTAGACCTAAAATACACATTTGGTTCGCGGCGAAATGCCAGCATTTAATTATGAGAAACGGAAAAGCTCAAAATGTATGCTGCTTTGGGATTACACCTATAGTAGATGACCAATTTTTTTATCCGTAAATTATTCACGTATTTAAATTGTCTCGCTGGTTCAACCCTGTCTATTCTACGCATACTGATATTTTCTATTAAAATACGAACTAGTACACTTTACTTTGTTATTGATTTCAGCTTCTTTATGTTTTGTGACTTCTCAAATAAAAAAAATTGGTTTCTAATTATTTCATGTATACCTATTTGATTTAAAAAATAGGTTCGTTGTCTTAATAAGAACATCGATAGCATCAGTTACATAGCTGTTATTGTAAATATAAAGTAAAAAATTGTCAAGCTGTACGGTGATAGATCGGTTCCATTTCTGAACCTTCTAGTTTCATTGAAGAAATACGAAGCTGGGCGTATTGACTCTTCTTGTTTTAACGAAAAAAGAATAACTATGATGCCTCTAAATGAGAAATGAAAGAAAACAACAGCCTTGACTCTCTAGAGATGAAATAATTCATAGATAACAAAAAATGAGCAAGATGTGCGAATTTTCAAGAAAATGACTATAAAAACAATTGATGCACCTACATTCATGTGGTGACAAGGTATATTTGTAGTTTTGCCATACACTTTTGACAAATTGATGATGAGACAAAATACTAATGTTCACTTTTCGAAAAAAACAGGTGTTGCGTAGAGAGAATGTGTGTGAAAGAGAGTGGAGCTTAAAGCTATACGGTTTGTGACCATTTGACAAAAGTGCATTTTGTAGACATGTTGCTTCAAACAAGACGTCTCACTGATGATTCGTAGAATAATGCATTTTCATTGCCGATGAGGCGTGAACACATGTTGAGCTAATCTATATAGCTAGAATTGTAGATGCAGAAAATTCTAGGTATGATCCACGTAAGGTGTAGGTAGTCATTTTCGTGCGCTTCTTAGACAAACTGCAATCGAACGAAGCATTACGCGGCCACACTTACCTGATAATCTCTAGAAGGCGTTTACATATTAGTAACGATGCCGTTATTTTAATCGATGCTGTTTGATGTTTGGAATTTACAAAAAAATATGTAGACGAATGGGAAATGAATTGGCAGAAAACAGAAAAGAAATTACGACATTCAAATGGTACTCAGGATTTCGAAAACCTAAACAGAAATAAGTAAATGAGAATATTGATAACACATCAGATATTATGCCGATGCTCAAATATGAAGAGTAAAATTTAAAACAACACTTCGAAAGGAAGATAAACAACAAAATGTTTGGCCTTTATGTGTTAAGACATAGAGAACTAGGCTTGTTGGAAGAAAGGAGAAGTGAAATAAAAAAATAAATAAACAAAGAAATGTAGAATCAAAGAATGTTACACAAGTATATATATATATATATATATATATATATATATATATATATATATATATATATATATATATGAGAAAACGATTTGAATATGAATTTATATATAAGAAAACAAAACGACAAAAGTTAGATAAACCATGTATATATATATATATATATATATATATATATATATATATATATATATATAAAGGTGTTAGAAAAATTTGAAGATGAGATAAAAAATACGTCTAAGAAAATTAATCAAAATTGTTCTAAAGAAAAAATGTATAAATACGCAATTATAAGTGGAAAAGAATACCAAAAGGCAAATAATTTCGCGTAGATATTTAAACGAGAATACGAAATTAATTTTAAACAATTTATCTGATAGAATGATGACAAGGTATATATATATATATATATATATATATATATATATATATATATATATATATATATATATATATATATATTCAGCCATTTGCATGCATTTGTAATTGTAAATAAATCTTCTAATGAAGCACAAATTTATTATAAAGCAGGTATATGTAACCCAGTTAAAATATATATTTCTGTACAAAACGATGAGTCGCTGAAACTCGTAATAAATACGGCCCCTTAGACTGCAACTTTTGTTTTTAACATTTATAATTTTCTCCTTTTCTTTTTCGCTACCTACGCGTAGAAAGGTTATGATAAAGTTATTTTTACTCTTCTTGTCGAGGTCGTGATGGGCTGCCTTCTCAGCTTGACATCATTTACAAAGTCTCTATGTTTACGTGCAGTTAGGATGCATACGGCAATTGGTGTGGACAACACTAAGTTTTATGTCGTCCTGTGAACAATTGATGCGTTTGTTTGTCTGTGTGCATTCAAGTTTTCTAAACTGCCAACCTGTTGCATGTGTGCTCTGAGAAGACCTGTTTGCAATAAAACTGTACGAGGTTTCTAAAAAGTTGTCAACAATTGTAAACATTCACAAAGTCTTCCGCCGGTTAAGGCTGACTAAAATTAGTTGATTGTATGCGTGCGTGTTTGCGTTGGTGTGTGTTGGTGGGTGGTGCATATTGTAACTTGTTTTCTCTCAGATTATTTCGTCTAGTTTTTGTTTTATTATTGGACTACGGCTGAAGTTGAAGAGAACGTACCTCATTAAACTAAATAATTTGAACAGAAAATGCATAAAAATGCACAAATTTACTTCACATAAGTATTCATTATTGTTTTATTCCATAATTATCTTGACTTATGTTTGCCTTCGAGGCAGAAATAAAGCTTTGCTTCTTGAGGACAGGGCTGCGTTTCTATGTAACGGCTTGACGACAAAATCGCAGAGAATACGCTTGTCGTAAATTAAGTGGATGATAGCATTGTCATTAGTAGGTTGTACTTTAAGTCAATAAGTTTCTTGCCAATTCTGGCTTTCATCATTGTCATGCATGCTAGAGATAATATGTTTCTGGGAAAAAGTTTCTCCTGAAACTATTGCCTGTCATAGGAAATGCATTATGCTTATTGAGCAAGCTAGTGTTGCAAAATGCTAGGTAATTCACTTTCAGACGCGTGTATTCCAATAAATTATATTTGACGTGCGCAACGAGGTTTGCAAGTTAGCAAATCGACGCATCACTGCTCAAATGCTGCTAGGAATTATTATGTGAGTGACCGTGTAGAAGCAGTATTGAAATCAAGATGGCGGGCCTGAGATAAGCACCAAGTCCATTCTATTTTTACGTGTACTTCAACCTATGAGTGCTACAATTAGAAGAATGCACTGACACGTTTCATCCTCCCGTGTTCATCATCATAGCAGGATGGAAAATCGACTAGCAAGAATCTAACCGTAGTGTATAAGTTCAGAACTTAGAATCAGCAATGCGGTTTTCAGCCCCATTAGTCACCAATGCACTGTATTTGACGAGGATGACGGCTGCACAATTTGTGCAGTCACGAGTACAAGTCATTTGTAGCTTTCGCCACATTCATATAAATTATTCAAATTATCAATTATTAAAAACGCGGGCACATAACAATTAATCATGTCATGAATAATTTTTCTTCGAGTCATTTTTGAATATTAGCAATTTCAATTGACAGACAAATTGTTTATTGAAGCATAACTTTAATACAATGCAGGTATGTTCAACGCAACTTATCTACTTGCCATATATGCTCAATTCTGCCTATACCACACACACACACACACATGTGTGTGTGTGTGTTCTATTAAAATGCAAAATAGTACACGTTGCCTTGTAATTGACGTGAGTTTGTTTATGTTGTGAGACTACTCAAATAAATTTGAGTTCTGTTTATCTAAATTCCATTTATTTGATTTAAAAAATGTCGGCATTATTGGTACATACATAGTTATCGATCTGACTGATTACTGAATAAGCGAATCCAAGCACAGACTGGCAAAAAAGAGGATTATCGGCAAAAACAAAGCACACAGTTTATAAAAATCCACTCCGAAACAGACTGATTTTCAGGTGTTACAAGAACAATAAATTTAGAGGAACTACGCACAGCGGAAGCAATCAGTTACAGCATCCTTAATTTACGTCTAAATAAACAAACGAAATTCTATATTGCTTGTTGCGGAGAACGAATGTATAAGCAATTGTGTATTATGTTTTGCGTACATTGTAAAAAATTAGTTCAAATATGACCAGACGGATAAACCAAAGTCAGCATAAACGGAAATTATAATCTCGCGCATATTCGTTTCGTGCTTACTGGCGACTCATCAGTATGAGCCTGTATTACACCCTATATTCACTACATATTTGGATAAGTAATGTGGAACAATTGGATGGTAAAATCTCCTATACGAATGTGTTTAAAAGCAGTAGTTTAATTAATTCCATATTATGTCTTCGGCAATACGACTTTAAAGCCAACTCTCTATATGTAATAAATACCGAGCCTAAAATGTGTGCCAACCCCAGGGTTTCTCAGTCAGTACATGGTCCCAACAAAATGGACTGCATGACATGCTTAATTTTACAAAAAGTGAGAACTACGCCTACTTCTAAACATACCTTACTCCATCAAATCCATACACTTTGACCTCGATCGATATCATTTTTTACATTTCGCGGTATTCATGGCATCTTTCAATTAAATATAATATAAGTAAATATTTTTTGTTGCGGAGAAATAATATATATATATATATATATATATATATATATATATATATATATATATATGCAATTTTGTATTAGATTTTGTACAACTAGTAACAAATTAATTATACTAGGAAGAGAAGTGCAAACCAAAGTTTTATCTCATGTGCAAATTCGTTTCGAGCTTATTGGCCACTCATCAGCAGAAGCCCGTACTTCGCCCTATACCTATTATATAATTATTCAAGATATGCGAGACAGATGGACGGTAAAACCTTATATTCGAATGTGTTTCCAAGCAGTAATGGAGTTCATTTCATAAAATGTCGTCGACATTGCGATTCCAAAACCAAATCACTATATATATAATTTATAACGAATCTGAAAATTGTACCAAAACGCCAGTTTCCGAGTCGGTACATGGTACCAACACAATGGATTTCAAGATGTGCTAAATTTCACCAAAATTAAGTACTACAACACCTATAACTCCAACAAATTTATACGCACTGGCCTTGATACATAGCTTAATATATGTTTGTTTTTCTTAACAAATAATATATAAATATTAAATATTTAAGTGAAGGATGTATGTACTTTGAGAGCTATGGCATGTAACTTACTTTAGATAACAGAAAACTCATCGACGTCTTGTGGTTATAGATTGGAAAGGTAAAAGCATGACTATAGTTTTGTAAAGTACTGATCTATCTGTAATAATATTCATTTGCTGTCTAAAGTCGAGATTTCAGATTTTTTCTGCTAACAAACAACATACTTCAGTCATATCACACGGCATTTATATGGAGATACCTTTAAAGGTAAATGTAGATCTCGTGCACATTTTGGATCAAAATATAAATTTCAAAAAATGATCAGTACTGTTCATAATGAAATTCGTAATCAAATAAGTTAACGCCCCTTTTCTTTAAGAATGTTTTATTTTCTAACAACATACCATTTCGTTTCAAAGATGTACCACCCAGTAATGAAGCCAAATATCACATCCATCAGAGTGGGTCGCAAATAACGAATTGGACTATCAAAGGCAGCCAATGTGACCAGAAATTATGACAAGAATAAAATATCGGTAGTTTTGTAATATTGAACGACGACTCGTTATATCCAATGGGATTGGTGTTTACTTCATGGTCGCAAACTTGATTTAAAGAAGAGAACACATCATACATTAAATGTGCTGAGTTGTATTACTTTTTTGACGATGGACTAAACGTTATGCGATTCGAGAAACTTTGCGCAGTCCGCCTACTTTAATCATGAATGCGAGTTTGGCTTAATAACACATTCACCAAGTCAGTGGTCATTTGAAAACATATCCAAATTTATAAACTTTATTCACGTTAGATATATTTGTGGAAAACATCTGCTCACCATTATTTATCTTGCTAAAATAATGTCAAATAATCCAACCGATACATGCAGACCGGTCCCCTGCCAGTAGGACATAAAATTTGTTCGGCGTAACTTCCAAATAAGTATTTCTTGGAGCCGATTCATTTCTTTCTTTCTAACAAGTATCAAGAATGTTTACTTGAAATGATGCTGCAGGGTTTCTGTGTTTTGCATTACATTTTCGTTAATAAATCTGTTAATCAAAGATATTGAAAAACAATTGTGCGATTCGGACTTTTGCAATAACTGCTTGGACGCGACTTCTGACGCGTGCATTTTATATTATCTCTGCTATCAGAACATATTTGCACATTAGAAACTACTGAAACTTTAATAGCGCTATTTTCCATCATGAACAATTAGTTTGCATAAAAGTATTTAAAGAATTCCATGAAGTCTTAGTTTGATTATTGCGGACAAACTTCTCGTAAAACTGTTAAATAACCATTGTTTGCGCGGGTGGTGATAAAAACAATTTCAATTAAATTTACAAACACAGAATAACGAACAATCTCATCGGTGACTTTGGTACTGCCCACACAATTCTTGCCAAATGCTATCTGTGCTGTGCAATTCTACTTCTTTTTATTATTTTGAAATTATTCTACTTGTTAAAGAAATAATTAAAAAAATGTGTGTTGTGTGCGGCAAGATGACTCAATGTTTAGAGCACCAGATTCCGAAACAGACGTGCCCAGGTTCGAGCCCTGTCCGCGGCAAATTCTGGCCAGTACATGATAAGTTCTCAAAAAGGACGAAATCGGCCTGCTGGGAGAATTGCCTTTGCTGCACTATACAATTCGTAGTTTATACTGTCAGATGTAAATATTTAATGGGTCATAGGTTTATATCAAGATCTCAAACTTAATTATAACAATTTTTATCACCGCATGCGCAACTAATTTTCGTTTAATTATATAAATGTTCATTTCAATACCACTCCCTCAAATAATGTGGTGTCTGTTCAGTAATGACAGATTGGGGTTGGTTAGTTGGAATTTTTGTCCTAAATGGATGTCATATGAGCACCATCTAAAGTAAAAAAGACTAACCAAGTTACATTAATTAGTATATAACTGAAAATTGTGTACAGTGGAGTGTGCGACAGGGTGGCTTAGTGGTTAGAACACCAGATTCCGAAGCAGACGTATCCTGGTTCGAGTCATGTCTGCGGCAAATTCTGGCCAGTAGGTGATGAGTTCCCAATAAGGACGAAACCGGTCTACTGGATGAATTGCCTTTTCTACACTATACAATTCTTAGTTTATACTGACATATGTAAGTAATTAATGGGTCAGGTGTTTATATCAAGACCGCAACCGTAATTATAATAATTGTTGTCAACGCCCGCGCAACTAATGTTCGTTTAATTAAATAACAAGTTAGTGCAGTCAAAAATTTCGTAAATAACCTTTGAAATTTTAATACCCTCGTTAATGTAAACTAGCAAAATAAATTGCTAATAACCCTTGTAGAAACTACGGATATGGTGTAAATTACTAACATGCAAATTTATTTGTCCTGCACCCACTTAGTGTTTAGATCGCGATTAAAATATTTTTTTGGCTAAATATCCACAAAAGAGATAAATATTATTTTTCTTTCAAATTAATTTATGACGTGCTATTCATATCTTACATTATCCAATTTGTAACAACAAAAATATTATTAGTAACCAATAATTATATTGATTGAACTCTTCTCGAATCGATGTTTATGTGTCTGTAATTCCTATTAACCATATATTTGGTCAAGTACTATGTTTATATATATATATATATATATATATATATATATGCTGTCGGTATAAATTTAACGATGAATGGGGTTGCGATGGAATTTTTTTGCTAGACCAGGCTCTTCATTATGATGCACTCACAAGTAGCTGCCTAAATTTCCGCGTCCTGGATTCGTATTTGCCTATCATTGATATGGTATCATTCAATTCCTCACATATAACATCGACCCACCACTACGCAATAACTTACATCAATATATAAAAGTATTTTAATTTATACCTAAATTGCCAACTAGCTATCCTTATGTGTCTGTACAAGACGGCCACCATAACCCGTATATGAATGATACTAAAATTAAATAAAACGGCTTTATGGTATTATATTTGTATTATGTTGGTATGGGCTAAAAGCTGTATAAGATAGGGAATGCAATTGATTTACAAGAACAACTTATATTATATTATACTTCAATTAATTAATACTTTCAAAAACATGACGGACAAACGGCTGATTGCAAATTAATTTTGTAAACAAAAGCTCAGATTTTTCACCCGAAAGATAAACTAACCAAAGATAACAGTTGTTATAAAAAATAAACTTTAAATTTCCTGTGTGGCTTCTGTAGAATAGGGTAGAATTGTCTGATAGGTGGAAATTCTGGTTACTCCTAATGGGTTACGAAACTAGTCAAGTACATAAATTGTATTGGATGTTATTCTAGCTCGCTCATAAACAGACACACACACACACACATATATATATATATATATATATATATATATATATATGTGTGTGTGTATGTATATATATTTATTTATTTATTTAAATATTTAAATTGCACAATGCAGGATTATATTTTAAGTTCCACCTTTCATTTATCCGATATATCTTAATCAAAGTTTTAATCAGTTTGTTGTGATGTGCAGGTAGGCCGTAAATGCAGCTGTTTGTAGGGTCATACCTGTTGCTCACGCTGACTTTGACATATCCTCCTGGTCCTAGAGAAAGTAGCTATTTATCGGAACGCCACACCTAATAAATGTATCCATATCTGCACAGTTCACAATAGTAATAAAATTGTTTATTTTTTCCAGCAAATAGGAACGAATATGTAAAAGAACCAGCATGGACCTTGGGATTTTTTTGATTATAAGTTGAAAATTGAGAAAAGCACTATTTATACAAATCTGACATCTAAAGAAATGCGTCATCTTTTCGAGTTGTGAAACCGCAATTTAGATACTACGGTGGAATGGCTCAGTGGGTAGAGCTCTAGATTCCGAAGCAGACGCTCCAAGGTTCGAGCACTACCCGCGGAAAATTCTGGACAGTACGTGAATGGTTCCCAAAAATGGACGAAACCGGTTTACTGAATGAATTAACCTTTCTACATTATACAAGACTTATTTTGTGCTGAAAAAATGTATGTTTATAGTAGGGCTGGTAACTTGATTTAAATAATTATTTTAACCGAGCGCTCATCCAATATTCGTTTAAACAGTTAATTTGTCTGGTTTTTGTCGTCGTTAATTATTGTTACTTTCATTTATTAGCTATTAATAAAAATCGTGATATATTAAACTAGATGAAGCTATGAAAAGCTGTCAAAATTAATCCTTCCGTGGAATTTAAATAACTTTATATCATTCAAGCTGAGTACTTGCGTAAAATTGGTCTTCCCTTGTGTTTTATTATAATCTTGTATCAATCGGTTGGAAAATGGTGATTATATGTTATTTGGTTTTAATTTTATAACAAACGATTTCCGTGCCGATATTTTCTTCATTCAAGGTGTCTATCCACTCGTTATCGAGTATCTTCAACTGTCAAATACTTTCGTCTTACCTTAGAAATTACTGATGTTTCACTAGATAGGCGTGCATCACGGAAGCATTCACGTGAGGATATGCGTGTTCTTGGGTTCAATTTTTCATACACGCGCACATGTGCCTAATTTAACTACATTCATTGCTTGTTTCTATCCTCATCCGTGCGTCAGACAATAATGACTGTGTTACGGAAATTGTCAACATCGCCTTCCAAATGTTAAACAGATTTTTGCTTAAAAATATAAATTTTATATTGGTCATTTGGATTTACAGTGATGAAGATACAATATTTTTAATTTTAACCACTCAAATAAGAGAAATTCAATTTACAATTGCTATTTATCGTCGAATGAATTATCATACCTGGACATAAGATTAACTTGAAATGGCCCGACACAGAGAAGTGACATTTATAAGCAGGCTTCTTAATTTGATATCTTTCAATGGTAAACGTGAGTCCGTCTGTATCGGATAAAACTGCGTGTGTTAAAATCGACGAAAATTCGAAGCTGTGGTTTAATAGCCATTAGAAATAGGGAGATTGAGCTAAGCAGACTCCAATAAATAACCAGGTAATAGTAATGCTGCTGATGGTTGTCGCAAATAGATTTGATTCCAGGTCAAATAATGTAAAATCGAAAGAACCGAATTATGCGCCAACTATCATTTTATTATCGGATTACAAACCGCGATGAATAGTAAATACAAGAAAATTTATATAAAATATACGAAACGATATGTGTAAATTTATTATCAAAGAATGTGAGCCTCCTAACAAAATAAAGAAAGTAGAACTCTTGTAAAAATAAGTTGTATATAAAATTGCATATGATTATCCTAATGTTGCGCAATTTGGTTAAAATTTATGTTCAATTAAGTTAGAAACAAAGGAATATACAACAACATGGTAATTTGAAAAGATATATGTCTAATCCTATACGTCATTAAGTGTAAATCAAAAAAATAATTATTTTATTAAAAAAATAAATTATTACGATACTGAGTATTGCATAATTACCTGACCTGCGATGAGATTATATCAGGATGTTCTCGGCTTTTCTGTTCTTTGGAAACACATACGATACCATTTCCAGTATTCATCTTCGAGCCGCAGTCCATCACACTAGATAGATACAAAATAATAAAGAAAGTTTATATCTATACGAAATTACGCGTTCTCGACTAAAGAATTATATCTTTAGATAAATGCGAAATATTTCCACTGAAAAGAGGCACTTGATATAATTCTATTCTAGTCAGAACGCAGAGCAGATAATTATTTCATTAAATAGGTAACTACTAATTTGAAATGCATTCATTTTAAAATTAAGCATAAATTCAGATTAAAGCTTACGCATTTACATTTAGATTGTTTCTGTTAGCATACATTTAATACCTGTTTTTAAAATTTGGTATTACTTTGACTGCTTCATACTGGCTGTCTCCAATCTGGATAATGAAATATAGTAAAAAAATGCTTAAGAGTGATATTAACAAATAAATAAGTTCGAAGGTTACATACAGACTGTTAGCTTAAACATTTGAATATGACACGAGCACACAGAGATCGACAGGCAATACTTATGTTTCACGTAGATGGATTAACGTGTGTATGGAGAGATTTAACTGAGTGCTTAACAATTATAGACACATGTACACTCAAATGATTTATGCTTATGCATTAAATGTTATTACTTGCTATGAAATCATTCATTTAAAAGTATAAATGTATGCGAGACTACTGGAGGTGAAAACCACATAACTATATTTGATTTCCATATATATGCAATGCGGTGTTTCCCTCGCTAGTCAGTTTGCCGTCGTACTCTGATGTTGATCATGGAAGTCTTTGCTATGTTATTCGACGACTGGTTAAATAAAATGGGATTGGTGTTTACTTCAAGCTCAAAAACTTGATTTAAAGAATTTTTACCACCACCCGCAAAATTATTGCTTCTTTAAATTATGTATTCAAGCTTGAAGTAAACACCAATACCATTGTATTCAACCAGTCGTCGAACAACATAGCAATACTACTACCAGTTACACGCACTGACGCGTTTCAACCTTCCATTATCATCATCAGAGTACGACAGCAAACTGACTAACCAGGATCAAACCGCATTGTATATATATGTAAAGAAGACTTATGTATGCGGCTCTCACCTCTAGTTGTTCGACGACTGGTTAAATAGAATTGGATTGGTGTATACTTCAAGCTCGCAAACTTGATTTAAAGTATTGTTACCAACACCAGGGCAATCAATTATTGTTCAATCATTGATTGTTCAATTATTAATGGACTTGTTTCGACGAAACTTTTGAGTGATAGAATTTGTAAGGTACTCAAAATCCAGCTTTAAATTATGTCGAATAAAGGGTCAAATATATATAAATAGAATGGTTTTGGAATGAGGTTACCACATTTGCTTAAATCTGCTATTGTGATCAGTGTTGTGTTGCCTGATGATGGTGCTGGAAAGTAGGCACCGAAACGTCGCCAGTAAACAAAGATGTGATAGAACCGCATTTCCAGTTGAGGTAAAAATGAGTCAACCCGATCAAAGACAAAACAAAATCGGAAATAGTGATAAATGGGATCTTTGTGTAACTGCCCGTGTACAGCTATTACCTGCGTACGCAAAACGCGGCATTGATAACAAGAATAAAGGGAATGTCAAGACGTATAAAAGATAGTTTACTGAGCATAGAAATATCCAGGTAATTGATAACAATTAAAATATACACGAAATGCTCCATTTATCGAACAAAAGGTAGTCGAATTTAATATACAAAATGACGTGAATTTTGTCTGCCTCGTCATTACGTCCACTGGCAACATCGTTCCTGAATCTATAAACAACAAACTTCTGTAGGTGAAAGATCATCAACCAATCAATCCGACTAGAAACACTTGATGATGGAGAAGGCCAAAATTTTCCAAAAATAAAAGCAACTCATATTTCATCAATTCAGTCCAGCGAAGTTTCCTGGATCTGTCATTAGCAAAATGTAGAATATCATACGTGAAACAATCGAATATAACTTCAACGAACATATGTTGCGCGGGCGGTGATAACAATTTGTGTAGCGTACGGAATGGTGGCTCAGTTGGTAGATACATGGACTCCAAAAAAGAAACCCTGTTTAATTAATAATTTGTCAATCGAAGTGTCATACTGACGCAAGTAATACGTAGCTTTAAATTATGAATTACCTGCGCCAAATGCCAAATTTGCTTCAGGATTTATACCTTTGTCTGGTTTTTTGTTGTTAAGAGTACTTTTCTTTCTCCTTTCCCATATGTTTTCCGTATTTTAAGGGCTTCAAGGACTGAAATTTGTCTAACAGTTTTCCCGCGTGATTTAAATGTGCACTGCTGTTATTTTTCTATAGTTTATTATTTATCTTATTATATCTTAAACAATTATGCAAGCCTTCATTCATTACAATATATACTGAACAATGGATCTAAGTCTCTAAACTAGAACCGCCTTTAAGTTTCTGGCGCGAAATATTTGCCCATGTAAACTACGTCTTTGCGCTAGGTGTAAATAAGTCTTGCTGGGAAAAGTATAAGTTACTAGTTTACGTGTGAGGGAGAACTTATCTCTTATATTACAGAGGCTGCGATACATGTTGTATTATTTTTCAGTTTTTGAGTGCTGTACACTTATAGAGTTTTTTTATCATTAAAAAACCTCATTTACATTTGGTCAAACGGTGCATTCTTGATTCTTTAGTGTCTACCTGTTTTCTAGTCTGACACAATTTATGCATAACTCGCCAGTGTATTTTTTTTCCATATCAAAATTTAAAAAAATGTTATTTGATACACTCTATTCGCATTTTAATTTATGGCTATATTTTCAAATCAGGTATTGATTAACTGTGTTGCTCTCAAAGGAAGCTATGACCAAAAAACGATGCTGTTTAAACCGTTCAATGCTCCAGATCAAACTGAGAAAATACACAATCAAATTTTTACTTCATTACGTCGTGCTGTTAAACGCCAACTGTCCTGTTTCTCTATATATCTTTGATTGCTGGAAACTAATATGTATATACTATAATGTATTGCATACCTAGCAACGATTTAGTCCACTTTGGACTAAAATATATACGCCAAAATTTGCGCGAACAAAAGGTACACGTTTATCTACACATGTGTTTCGTACTTTCTGGTTTTTGCACAAAATAATTCTAAGTAGACACACGTGACTTGCTCAAGTATCTTGCTCGTTAAAGCATGCAGAGGGAAGGCACTTAAACCTATTTCTAGGTCGTAATAACTATTTCACGGCTAGAAGTAGTTGTCATTTTTTGAAATTTGTGAAATAACCACTAAAAAGCCATAATTGTTAGATTCTTACAAAATAGCCGGACATTTTTTCTTTATATGAATAAGGGTATGATTTGGCATTTTTATGGGTTAACCTTGAAATACCCAGGATAAAAAAGTTCACTTGCTAATTGGAAATCGTCGACTTTAAGGTAAAATTAAAATTCCCATTGATTACATGTATAGGTTGCGTCCAACCCCAATTGTTTACACCCATCGGAGAGCAGAGTTACTGGGAAGCAAAATAGTAAGGCATGGTTTAAGTACGTTTATGTGTAATCATGATACACGGAGGAATCAAAAATGCTTCTGCTAAAATGTTAAATGTTATAACGAGATGAAAAATGCTTTGACATAAAACTGAAATTTGATTATTTTTGAATGATAACGTTAATTTGTTTTGCAAATCTACAAAGTTAGAGTTGAGAGCTGCTCTTTAAGGTGTTTGCTAAAGGGCATTTGCAATTAGGCCTAGATCAAACAGAATAATTCATTGATTAACATGGCTCAATTTAATTTCTTCCTTCTTTAGGCTTCTACTCTATTCTCCTTAACTATACGTTCTCGTCTGCTTTAACATTTGTGCACACTTATCTAGCGAGTTTCGCTATTCCCCTATTGCATATTTATGCACTAATTGCACTACTTATGTAACTAACAAACGTGTAGTCAATATGAATATATTAACATTGGTTGCGCGGGCAGTGATAATAATTACCTTAATTAAGGTTGCGTTCTTGGTATAAACACCTGACCCTTTATGGACATACATTTGCCATTATAAACAAGGCATTGTATAGTGTAGAAACGTCAATTCATCCAGTAGACCGGTTTCGTCCTTATTAGGAACTCAATACGTACGTTCCAGAATTTGCCGCGGACAGTGCTCAAATTTGGGCATGTCTACTTCGAAATCTGTTGCTCTAACAATTGAACTACCCTGCCGCTCAATAATCAATATATTAATATGTTATTAGATGCGAATAACTATAATATATTTATCTAAGAATTTGACATTTAGTTTTCAATTCAGAGTAAAAATGTGTGTTATCCTATTTTCATTGGTTTTTCGAGGTTTATGAACACAATACCACACCACAAATTCACTAAACGACTTCCGTACTAATATGTACCGTCAGTTTCTCCTAAAAGTCCTTTAGGATAATTACCGTTCAATACAGATGAGAAATTGCAAAACGTTTCTCACGCTTACTTTCGAATATATTCTCTGCTATTTAGGATTTAACTGATTCCTGGATACGACAAGTGTAACGAATAGTGAAATAAGCCATTTACTTAAACATTTTCATTACCAAAATAATTTTGATTTCATTAACAGTTCATTGTCATCTCGTAGACAGTTTTTGAATTTATGCATCTCGTTTCACCAACTCTAATTTTAAAGCTTCTTAAATTTTAAACTACTTTTTCTTCTACACGTGAATATAATTTGAGATAAACACAAGTTAAATCAAATATTGGTTATCGATTTATTGTTATAGCAATTCAGTCTGATTGCGTACTATTTCTACTACCTTCCGTCATTGTTCCGATTAATCAAATTTGATAAATTAATTTTGCCCGTTTTTTACGCAAATTATATTACTGCGAAGAACAAAAAATTTCTCTACGCAATGAATTGTTGCTTATTTAAATTAGTTATAATAAAATTTATTTAGTAAAGCAAAACTTACAGAGTTCATATCGACTTAGACACAGTTTGTGGCGGAGAAATAATATATACTCAACTGTGTACTAGGTATTGTGCACCTAGTAAAAAATTAGTTCAAATATGACCTAAAGAATAAATCAAAGTCCACATGAACAGAAGGTATAATCGCATGTTTACATTCCCTTCCTGCTTCATGGCGACTCATCAGTAGGAGCCGGTATTACGCCCTTTACCCACTATAAATTTTGGTTTGGAATGTGGGACTATTCGACGGTACAATCTCCTGAACGAATGGGTACACCAGCTATAGTGGAGTTGGCTTCATTAATGTATTCCACAATGCGAATTCAAAGCCAGTTCAACATATATAATATATACCGGGCGTGTGAAGGGCATCAACACTATGGTTGCCTAGTCGGTGCATGATGCCAGCACTATGGTATCGCCTTAGTTCCCCATATTCCTCACCCAGATATATAGTGCGTAAAGGGGCAATTTCGTCTCCTATTGATACGTCGCCAGTCAACACGATACGAATTTGCACCAGATTTGACTTGCTGTTCATGCTGAATTCGGTTTATCCTTCTGGTCATACTTGAACTAATTTGTTAATAGGTGCGCAAAAAACCTAATACCGAATTTCATATCGACTTTCGCATGAATAAAGACGAAAAACGTATTCTTTATATATAAATTTGTTTTATGTCATTTTCGCCAGAAGTCTATACGAAGGAACATTGTATAGTTTATAAACGCCAAGTAAACTATAAATTAAAACAGGGCGAGTGTTAAATAGGGAAACGTTCAAACATTTATATTCATCACATGTTTTGTCTTAGTAAATCAGGTTGCAATTTTCTAATTCACAATCTTCTAAATTAACTTCTTGCAATTTAGTTCGCGTAACTTAAAGAAATTCCAATTCGCATCTAGCTTTGACAGATTATATAAATGACTTAAATCTAATTGGCTGCCTTATATTACCAAATCCCATGGTAAACGAGAGATATCTGCATGTAGTTCCGTGTTTCGTGGTTCAGTTGTGAGGATGTGATCAGTACATGTGGTCTAACGGGCATTTGAAACTGCATGGTGTGGAATGATACATAGCCCTATGCACAGATTCGTTTACACTGTCTCTATTCTTGGTACAAGCACGCACACATAAGAAAGCAGCCCTACGAAGCTCCAGATGGCCGTGTGTTCACTAGCCAGCTTCTAGAAATCTGCCGAATATTTCACAAATGTAGGCGACCGTGACAGCGCACCTATTTTAGGACAAAACTGAAAATGAACTTCTCATTGTTTCATAAGTTAGGTTTAAACAAATGTTGCTATCTCAGTGAATAAAACATTGAAAATCTGGTTTTGCAATCAGGAAATGTGTGACCAGCCTGGTATAATTAATTGTAGCCTCCATATTCTGCAGTCTCACTCCTTTTTAATTTTCCGTTTAATTAGAATTTCAAAACTAACTATGCTCGTTTTCAAAAACCTGAGTCTAATTTGAGAATATAAATATTTCTTTTATCTGAAATACTTTATTTTCCTCTCTGCTTATGGGATTGTTAATACAGACATAAATAATGCGCGAATTTTAAAAGGTTTTACCATATATATGTCGTTTGTATAGACTCAGTTGGAATTTCTTTGCGTTTTTGCACTGATCAAGGAAATACAAACCACTTCGTTACGTGAAACAATCAATTACTATTTACGTGTGAAAAAACTTGGGCTGAGAATCTTCTAAGCCTATCAAAGTATTTTAATATTAATCATGACTTAGCCTCGTAACATATTCTATGGTAGCCTTCGTATTTTGAACTTAGCAGCACTATACTAGTGTATAAACTTAATTAAACGAGCATTTGTTGCACGTGTGCTGAGAAAAATAAATTTTAATCAGGGTTGCGCTCTTGATATAAACACCTGACCCATTATGTACAGACATTTTTCAGTAAAAACCAAGTATTTTACAATGCGGCAGTGTGGTTGAGTAGTTAGAGCATTAGATTCCGAAGAAGACGTGCTCTGTTTTGAGCTCGGTCCGCGGCAAATTATGAACGCACCTGGTCTACTGGATGAATTTCATTTTCTACATTATACAATACTTGGTTTATGCTGAAAAATGCAATTACATAATGGTTTGTGTTTATATCAAGATGGCAACCTTGATTACAAGTAATTTAATTGGTAGTCATTTTTTAACTTTGCGATAGTTCTTAAAACTAAATAGAGGATCGCTGTTTATTAACAGTCCGAAAACGTAAAAAAATGCGCAATTGACATAAATGTAGCAAAAATTGAAAAAAATTATCGTCCTCACTGCATTACAATTGTGCATTAACCTTTATATAATACTACTTGCACTCAGAGGCGAATGTAATATTTATAAAAATTGTTTATTCTTCTATTTGATTTCCTTAAAATGGAATTAGTCGTGCTCTGATTACGGGAAAGAAATTGAAATATGTACCTACGCACGTAAATTTGGCTAGTTCAACCATAATGTGTGACGGGTGAATGGAAACATAAGATTGTTGTTTCCTTCGAGTACTCAGACATGATTCAAATAAAAATTATGAGCTCACAGTATTCCCAATAAGCTAAGGCAAATATAATTTTATAGTGGAAACATATTTGCATAATTAAATCGATAACAATGCATGCATATTTCACTTTTTGTATGATTGCGAAATATTTAATTAATTAACTTTAAAGTAATATATGTTAAAGCAATTTGTGATTGTTAAATTCAGAGATTATGTTGATAATTAAGGTCGCTTTTCATGGGTTTTGTTATTTCACAGTCCTGGTTTGAAATACGACTCAATCACTGGATCATAAAATTTATATTCTTGTTCAATTCGTTAAAAAACTAAGGATTATTGAAATATTTCAGTATGTGAAATGTTACGTAAAGTAGAGGTTAAACTGACCACTACTTTAGAAAATTGTAAAAGGGTTTCTTAGTTATCTCTCTACTAATATGACAAATACAAGTCTTATGTGTTTAATTCTATAAACACAAAACTTATAGATATTTACATAGTCAATGATTGCGCACGTGGTGGTAGCAATTTTATAAAATAAATTCGTAATCTTGAAGTAAACACAAATCCTATTGTATTTAATTGTGTATTAGGTGTTCCACACATAGTAACAAAGTAGTTCAAATATAACCAGAAATATAAACAAAATTCCGCATGAAAGAAGACTTTAATCTCATGTGTACATTCGTTTCGGGCTTACTGGCGACTCATCAGAAGGGGTCGTTATTACGCTATATGCCCACTATATATCTGGGTGCGAAATTTTGGACAATTGTACGGTAATATCTCTTGTACGAATGTAAATAACAGCTGTAGTGGAACTAACTTCATTTAAAGCCCAGAACAGTCCGACTTAAAGGCTAACTAACTATATATAATATATATACTGAGTCTAAAAATGGTACCAAAACTATGGCTATTGTGTTAATGCTCGATATCATTATTATGGTAACAAAAAGGTACATGGTACCACCAAAATGGATTTCATTTTATGCTAAATTTCACCAATTTATTGAGATTTAAAACTATATCATATCCATGCAATCTGGCTGTGATCAAAATCAGTAGACACATTTCGCGGTAATTATGACTTCATTCAATTAAATATATAACGGTTAGATACAGTTTGTGACGGAGAACTAATTTATAGGCAATTGTGTATTCGGTGTTGCGAACCTAGTAAAAAAATAGTTTTAATATAACTAGAATGAAAAACCAAAGACAAAATGAACGGAAAATATAATCGTGTGCACATTCGTATCGTGTTTACTGGCGATTAATCAGTAGGAGCTGGTATTGCGCCCCTTACCCACTACATATTTGGTTGAGAAATGTGGAAAAATAGGACGATACAATCGCCTATAAGAATGTGTAAACTTGCAGTAGTGAAGCTAACTTCATATAAAGTCTACGCAAAAGCGACTTCAAAGCCAATTCACTTTCTATAATATATATATACCTAATCTTTAACTGATACAAACTCAACAGCTATTTTGACAGTACCTGATACCTATATAATGGTACCGAAAATGTAAACGGTACCAACACAAAGGATCTCAATGTAAAAGGGTATCTTCTCTACAGCTATTGTGACAGTAACTGATTTCAACATTATGGTACCGAAAAGGTACATAGTACAATGGATTTCAATGTATACTAAAGTTCACCCCCTTATTGAGATTTACAAATATATCGGAACATTTGTTATTCCAGCAAGTCCATGCAGTCTTGCCTTGGTCGAGATCAGCTAACAAATTTTGCTATAATCATGGCACCATTCAATTAAATATATAATGGTTAGATACGGTTTGTGGCGGAGAACTAATATTTATGCAATTTTATGTTAGGTGTTACGCACCTAGTACCAAATTAGTCTAAATATGACGAGAAATATTAACCAAAGACAGCATGCACGAAAAGTATAATCACGTGCTCATGCGTTTCGTGCTTACTGGCGACGCATCAGTAGGAGCCGGTATTCCGCCCTTTACCCATTACATATTTGGACGACGAATATGGGAGAATAGCACGATACAATCTCCTATACAAATGTTTCAACCTGCAGTAGAGAAGCTTTTTTCAAATAAAGTCCGTGTGAAAATGTGACTTCAAAGTCAACTTCAGCACCCGATATCAAAATTATATTACCGAAAGTGTATATAGTACCAACACAATGGATTTCAATGTATGCTAAATTTCACCGACATATTGAGATTTAAAAATATTTCTGATCACCCGTTACTCCAGCTTATCCATACACTCTGGCCTTGATCGAAATCCGTCATCACATTTTGCAGTAAGCATGACATCATTCAGATAAATATATAACAGTTAGATACAGTTTGTGGCGGAGAAATAATATTTATGCAGCTGTATTTAACCATCTGTAAGTCAGAAGTACTGACGCGCTTCGTTCTACTTGACTAACGATGGTTGTGCTTTTATTCAACGACTCGAAAAATACAATTAGATTGATCATTACTTTAGGCTCGCAAACATGATTAAAAGAATTTTTACCACCACCCGCGCAATCATTGATTTTTTAACTGTATTTCCTATATATTTTTAAACAATCAATTAGTGCACGGGTGGTGGTAAAAGTTCTTCTAATCATGTTTACGAGCCTAAAGTAACAATCAATCCAATTGTATTTTTCGAGTCGTCGAACAAAAGCACAACCATCGTTAGTCAAGTAGAATGTATTCGATACTACTAAAGGTGAGAGCTGCATAATTCATTTAGGATTCCATATATACGCATTGTGGTTTTGTCCTCGCTGGACAGTCTGCCATTGTACTCTGAAGATGACAATGGAATTTCGAAGCGCGTCAGTACTTGTAACTGACAGATGGTTAAATACAGTTGCATACATATTATTTCTCCGCCACAAACTGTATCTAACTGTAATATATTTATATGAATGATATATATATATATATATATATATATATATATTTAGCGATTGCTACCTAAGGGAAATGCTAACCAAGAAACACCAGTTGATATATAGCTGAAAACTGCGTATAATGTGAGGCAGGGTGGCTCAGTGGTTAGAGCATCATATTACGAAGCAGTCGTGCCAAGGTTCGAGCCATGTCGGCGGAAAGTTCTGGACAAAACGTGATGCGTTCCGAATTAGGACGAGACCAGTCTACTGGATGAATTGCCTTTTCCACACCATAAAATAAGTTGTTTTTACTGATAAATGTTTGTACATAATGGGTCAGGTGTTTTTATCAAAATCGCAACTTTGATTTAAAGTAATTGTTCGTAGCATCCGCACAACTAATTTTCGTTTTATTTTATAAATGTTGTTTGATACCTCTTTAATTTTAATTATTTTACCTCAACCAAATACAAATAAAGAAAATTATTCTCTTCTCCATGGTAAGAATTTATGCATAAATAATAGCTAACCTTTTAATTAGTTGGTCCATGAATAAACCACAGGACATGCCGAATTCAGCATGAAAAAATGACATTAGTTCATGTCACAGGAGTTTTGCGCTTATTGGCAACTCACAACTAAGAGCCCACACTTCACCACAAATCCATCATATATTTTGTCACGATGTGTGGGTCAGTTTGTCCGTAAAGCGGTAGTAAAGAAAACTTCACATGACTTATTTTGCAGTTCAAATTCAATGACAACTAAATGTATATAATATGTTTCAGAGTTGTAATATATACCAAAACCTTGATTTTGGAGTTAGATTTAATTTTATAAACGTATACAAGCATGATATAATACTTTTTGAGCAAGTTTGAATAGTCTTCTTATTCTATTTAAACTAACTTTTTATTTCCGGAGTCAAGTTTGAAGCATAAATGCATACAATTTATTTCAACTCAACGAATAATTTTTACCTATTATAAAGTAGGCATTTCGCATTGCAAATTACCATAAACGATGCTTTAAAATAATGTATGCTGCTCCACCATTAACATCCACTAATATTTATTTATTTATTTATTTATATATGTATTTATTTATTTATTTGACATGGTTTTGCTTCATAAAATGTCAAAAATGTACTTTTTGAGATTTTAGGATTTTGGTGAGGAATTTATTATTTTATCACTATTCTCTTCTCAATTTCCTACAATATCTATACCATTATTTAAATGAAGGTTGCAATTTTGATCGAAACACCTGTCCCATTATGTACATACATATGTCAGTATACATTAAACATTTTATTATGTGGAGAAGGCAATTCATCCAGTAGACAGGTTTCGTCCATATTGGTAATTCTTCACGAATTAGTCTCTATTTTCTCATCGCTATTTATATTTATGACACCTGACATTTTTGTAAAAATTTGAATAACAATTTTGTGCTTTAAATATACTTATACTCGAGAAATGTAGCGTCTAATATTATTTCCCTTTTTCCCTGACAGATCTATTTAATATTTTGACAATCCATGACTCTTTTTGCGCTGCTGCGCTAATTTCGACAGTTCTCTCACATATTCCAGCCTTATTTATTTTACATTTTGCAGGGAAATTAATAGCAGCATGAAGAGCTTATATGCCTCCGTTTTTCTTCTTTATAGAATAAAAACTTAATGGTATAAATTTGCTGGTTTCATTAAAGATTTTGCCTATTGGATTGCCGCTCTTTATTTTTTTTAATTAATAAAACGGCTGATAGGAAGATATTTTTTATCCACTCCCAAATGTTATTATCAACAATTTTTATTGGATTTATATTTTTATTTTTTTGGTTTTACATTTCCATATCACAAGATATCTACAAACTTGATTTGAATAAAAATTATCGGCACTCGATGGCGGGTTCATTCAATTAAATGAAGTAATGTCATGTAACTCGTTTCTGACATAATTTTCATCTCCAAGGATAAAAGTGATAGTAATTGGGAATTTTAGTCTGACGAATTACACTGCATAATTGATATATGATACGGAATTAAGCATTATCTGTTTGAAAGTATACTTTCAATTTGCCACACGTTGAAGTTTCGCTCCTTACGTTATAATCTTACATCCAAATCGATAGTTGTTTAGCCTTAACCAATTAAATTTCGAGTTTTCAGATAATATGATAGCGATATATATATATATATATATATATATATATATATATATATATATATATATATATATGCACCAAGAGGAATAAAGTCTACAAATATAGGATTCCACGTGTCAACTAAATGTATGCCCCATGAAAATTAACTACGATGCACAGCGATATTTTGCGCACGCGATACAATGAATTTGGAACCGTTTTCATAGTGCATGACATGAAATATTTATAAAACCTTATCTTAAAGCAAACAGTAGTCAAATTTACTTCAATCAAGGTTGCGATCTTGATATAAACTCCTGACCCATTATGTGCACACATTTTTCAGTATAAACTAAATATTTTATGGTTTGGAAATGGCAAAAATTCCAGTAGAGCGGTTTCGTCCATATTGGGAACTCATCACGTACTGTTATGAATTTTCCACAGACGCAGCTGAAAGTTGAGTACATCTGCTTCGAGTTCTGCTGCTCTAATCACTAAGCCACCCTGCCGCATTCTACATAGTTTACAGTGATATATCCTATCTAATATTTCTTGGTTAGCCTTTCCTTTTTCTGGAGCATATACGAAATCCATTTAGACATGAAGTTCTAACTAAATGTCACCAATACCTCATTATATGACAGACACTGCACTACTAAGACAGAGGTTTTAAAATGAGCATTTATATAATTAAACGAACTTTGGTTGCGCAAGCGTTGTTAACATTTACTTTAATCAAGTGTGCGATCTTGGTATTAACCCCTGACCCATCATGTACATACATTTGTCAATATAAACTAGGTACTGTTAAGTGTAGAAAAGAAAATCCATCCAGTAGACAGGTTTCGTCATTGTTGGGCACTCATCCTGTACTGAACAGAATTTGCCGCGAACACGGCTCAAACCTGGTCACGTCTGCTTTGGCATCTGGTGCTCCAAACTCTGAGCCGTCCTGACGCACACTACACACAATTTCGAACTAACCATCACCAATCTGTCCTTATAGAATTGACACCTCGCAACATTGGGAAGTTGCTTAGAAATGAAAATTTACATGATAAAATGAAAATCGGTTGCACGGGTGGTCACAACAATTACCTTAATCAATGTTGCCATTTTGATATAAACACTTGATCGATTATGTATATACAATTTTCAATATAAACTATGTATTGAGTAGACCGGTTTCGAACTTACTGGGAACTAATCACGAACTGTCAAGAATTTGCCGCGCACAGAGCTTGAACCTCGGCACCTCTGCTTCAGAATCTGAAGATCGAACTACTGAACCACCCGCCATACACTACACACAATTTGAGGTTATATACTTGCAACATTTTTCTTTATTAGCCTTTCCTTCTGGAGTGGCGTGGTGTATGTTCTTTTATGACAGATTAGGATGAGTATTTAAAATTAATGACCAAATGGATTCCATCTGGGCCTTTACCTAAAGGTAAGGCTAACCAAGAAACAATTGTTATTTTATAATTAAAGTTTGTTTGTAATGTGCGGCGGAATAGCCAAGTAATTAGAGCAGAATTTTCCGAAGAAGACGTGCCAAGGATCGAGGTTGTTCGTGGTAAATTCTCGACACTACGTGATGAGTTCCAAATGAGGACGATAGCAGTCTACTGGATGAATTCTCTTTTCTACCCTATACAATATCTAGTTTTTACTGACAAATATATGTACAAAATGGATCAGGTGTTTATATCAAGATTACAACCTTGATTATAGTAATGATTATCTACGCCCGCGCAACCAATGTGCGTTTAATTATATAAATGTTCATTTAAATAACACTTAAACATGTAGTGTTGTGTCTGTTCAATAATGACGAATTGGAGATGGTTAGTTGGAACGTTGGATCTAAATGGAAGTCATATATGCTCAAGCTAAATGCAAGTCTAACCAAGAAAAATAAGATAGTATATAATTGAAAATTCTCTAGAATGCGGCAGGGTGGCTTAGTGATTAGAAAGCAGATACCGAAGCAGACGTGCCCAGTTTTGAAAACTGTCCACGACAAATTCTGGACATTACTTGATCAAATTCTTGTATGGACGAAACCTGACTACAGGATTAACTAAACAATCGTTGATTGGGCGGGTGGTGGTATCAATTATTTAAATCAAGTTTTCGAGATTGAAGAAAACACCATTCCCATTGTATTTAACCAATTGTCGAAAAATATAGCAAAACTACAATCAGTGACAATCACATTTTGCTTTCCATTAATATGTATTGCCGTTTGATCCTCGCTATTCGGTTGGCCGTCGTACTCTGATGATCATCATGGAAGGTCGAATCCTGTTAGTACGTATGACTAACAAATGTAAGTACATAATGGGTCAGTTGTTTCAATCAAGTTCGCAACCTAGATTAAAGTAATTTTATCAACGCCCGCGCAACAAATGTTCGCTTGTTTATATAAGTTAACAAAGTTGACTCGCCATTTTAATTTGATACATTACTCCACACACGCAAATGTATATTAAATCCAGATACAGAATTATTTGCTACATTATCGTATTATTGGTTGTGCGGAACAGGTATATAGAAATTTATTTGCTAGTAATCAACTAGTTTAGATTGACCAGGAGGCTTCGTCAAACCCAGTAAAATTAAATTGCGCAATCATATGTAAACGTGTGTTTTGTACTTCTTATTATTTCATGAGTAGAAATCGGTAAAATGTCTCAAACACTCTATTTGTTTGGCCATTACGTGTGTAACTATTGGTCAGAGCAATCTGCTATACGTATGGGTATTAAAGCGGTAATGGAGAGTAATTCTTTTTTAGTCTTTAGCAAGGCTTTTCATAACTAACTCACTGCATACATTCTGAAGCATACCTGCTAAGGATACTAGACTACTTTTTGGAGTCAGGTTCAATTTCACCAAAATAGAGGATAGTAGCCTTTCTGAACACTTGCTTCTCCAAAAACCTTATTATCGGAGTATGCTATCTCTTATACGTACACGTATAAAAGCAATAATAAACTTATCCTTAAATAAAATCATTCGTAGTACGACATCAAAGCAAACCCACTAGATTTAATGTGTACCACCTCCGCAGATAATATGAAGGAAATTATTTTGGAGTCAAGCAAAATATGAACAAAAATTGAGAACAACAAATATTCTGAATACGAAAATGTCATAATTGATTCATTAAGAGTTCAGCTTAAATACTGTGTATGGCGGAGAACTATTATATATATATATATATATATATATATATATATATATATATATATGAAATCTCGTATTTGGTGTTGCGCACCTAGTAACAAATTAATTCAATAATGACCAGAAGGATAAACCAAAGAGAGCATGAACGGAAAGCATAATCTCGTGCTTACTGGAGACTCATCAGTAGGAGTTGGTATTATGCCTTTTACACACTATATATTTGGGCGAGGTATGTGGGAAACTAAAATGGTACAATCTCCTAGACGAATGCGTAAGCCTGAAGTAGTGAAGTGAACTTTATATAAAGTCCTCCAATAAAATCAAACCTCCTCCGGCACTTACTCATACCGATTTAGCATAAAATCACCAAGAGTAGTTGACAAATGAGGATCAAACCACAGCACTTACCATGAGTTTTTCAATAAGCTTATCTGTGTATATGAATTCTCGTTGTCTCACATACACTGTTATTAGCTGTAACGCCTGATGCACAATTTATATAATGTCTCGATCATAACGAATTTTCAGATCTCGGCACACCGTGTTATGTGCTCTGTTGATAACGGAGGAATTTTTAAATCTCATCAGTTTGTGAAATGAGGACATCTGAGTCAAATAACTCTGTTTAAATACTTGTTTTAATATATTTATGTTACACTCATCCCAATCAATAATAGATGAATTAAGTAAATTATTCAATACTATCCTCACAAGCTTACATGCACCCTATCCTTTTAATTTATCGCCTTGTTGAAACACTAATGACGGCTTCTCAGAAATAATGCGAAGATTGTGCGTTCACCAGTTGTTTTCTTATAATGAACAATTTTTCTGTTAATAGGAAAACATTTGCAGCGAATAGGCCGCTAGTAATTAATTGTAACTATTCTTTATGTGCCTTATAGAATACCAGGTTGTGTGTTGAAACACGGTTGTACCGTCCTATTATCCCACATTCTTCACCCAAATATATCGTGGTTAAAGGGCGCAATACCGGCTCCTACTGATGAGTCGCCAGTAAGCACGAAACGAATGTGTATGAGATTATACTTTCCGTTCATGCTGCCCTTGGTTTATCCTTTTGGTCACTATCCTTCTGGTTACTAGGTTCGCAAAACCTAATACATACTTCATAACTATCTTGGTCAAGTAAATTGCTTTTCAAAGGTCATATTTCAACTATACAATGCCATTATCTTATCACAGTTATTACTGTTAGAATATTTCATCTGCACAGTTGCCTCATAAAGAACTATTTAGAAATTTTGAAGTTTAAATTAACATATTTTAAATTTCAATCTAGATTCCTCATATTGTTATTTTTAACTGTACACCCTGAAGGTCAAATAAAATTTTAAAAGTGTATTTCCATTAATAAAGCTAATCTTTGAGCGATAACTCAAAGAAATGTCATAACTTTTGTAACGACACAAATCAATCGCCGACATATTGCGTAAATTAAATTCAAATTTATTTACGTTGCACCAATGAGAAAAAAGCAAAATTGCCGTTTAACCACGTTTAACCACGTTTAACCAATAGTATGCAAGTACACATATTGCATGCTATTTAAGCACGGTAATTTACCATGCAAGTCAGTGGTGGCATTTGCATTCTACCTCGTGTTTACGCGTGTGCGTGCTGTCGGCTGTCAATACCTACGCTGGATATTGATTTGTTTCACCAACAATTGGCAACATTCGTGACTCACCGTGTTGCACTTCAGCCAGCAAGACGAGCCAATTAATGCAGAACTTCAACCAAGTTATCCACACATGATAACAACAGCAGGAACCACAACCAGAGTCCACCCAAGGAACAGAACATCAACTTACATATATATAACTTACGCGAACGCCGCCAAGG
Organism: Eudiplozoon nipponicum; assembly: GCA_029291075.1. Classification (NCBI taxonomy): domain Eukaryota; kingdom Metazoa; phylum Platyhelminthes; class Monogenea; order Mazocraeidea; family Diplozoidae; genus Eudiplozoon; species Eudiplozoon nipponicum. Next base: position 20,530 of record JAQBSW010003851.1, on the reverse strand, counting down.
CCCTCTTAAGGGCCCCCATATCAGTAACTAATCTCTATTCAGAGCACCTTAACCGAGTTTGTAACGTCGTACGGCATTTACTTGAAGCCGGGGCGTTTACACTTTGAGAAGATCAAATGCATTTTTACCAAAATCTACCAAAACTATTTTTTTGCTCTATTAGCCATGCACCAATTAACGGTAAATTGGTCATCTATGGAAAATTAGAAAGATTACAGCATAAGAATTATAATTTGTACAAAGTATGTCAGTTATCGGACTTTCTATAAAAAAATTTAAGCACAATATATATATATATATATATATTTATATACATGAATATTTATATATATATATATATATATATATATATATAATGCCCATCTCTTTCAAATTTTACACAGAATACGAACACACACGCACAAACACACACACACATATATATATATATATATATATATATATATATATATATATATATATATATATATATATATATGTATATATATCAACGTATTTTTCTTATTATAACATCATTTACAATCATCATTTGATCGTAACGTACTTCTCCGAGAAAAACCTCATTCTGTGAATAAAATATACAATTTGCGGAAAATTGAAACTAAATGTGTAAAATTCGCTGCGAATATTTTTTCCAGCTCAACAGAATGTTGCATGGAACGCGTTTTGTCAACATTTGGCCCGATCATATTTGCATTTGTCCAAGGCACTGAAAATGATAAATTCTACGTACTGCAAACGTGTTATTTAAAATATAAGTACAACACAAATAGCAGTAAAGAGTATAACCGCTGATCATTGAAACGGGTTGAAAATTTGGTGAAGAAATACAAACACACAAACATAAATAACCGAATTTACTCATAAATATTATATATATTTTTTTATATATATAGTGTCAAAGTATAATACGTGATTTTATTATACATGCTGTCAGCACAAATTAAGCGGTGCCTAAAATAGTACATGCATCAAGGCAAGAAGATCGGTTTAATACCTATTGTTTTCTCATGAAGTGATTGCCGGAATTGCCGCGGCTGGGATTTGAACCTGGGCGTCTAAATTTGGAATGTCATGCAATACAATTATAATAATCAAGGTTGCGGTCTTGATATAAACACCTGACCCATTATTTACTTACATATGTCAGTATAAACTAAGAATTGTGTAGTGTACAAAAGGCAATTCATCCAGTAGACCGGTTTCGTCCTTATTGGGAACTCATCAAGTACTGGCCAGAATTTGCCGCGGACAGGATACAAACCTGGGCACGTCTGCTTCGGAATCTGGTGCTCTAACCACTGAGCTATCCTGCAATACAACACTGGGCATAGTCAAAATGCACATTGCACCCGAGTTTCAGTCGTACGCCATCTTTTATGCCTAACTGATTTCAGCTCTGGCACTTAGTAGGTACACTGAACGCAAACTCTGGTGAGCATGCGAGTCAGGTTTGATTAAATTGGTGTTCTGTTGTCAACGTGTATGCGGAATTCTATTTGACAAAGGCGTTTCACTCTCCCTATTAACCGGTGAATCGAGCTGTTGCAAGCTGACCGAAATCTTACGCATGCACAATGATACATAACACTTAAAATACGAATTAACGAATATTTTTCATTACTTTCTGGTAAAGACAAACGCATTGCCTAATAAATGTATTAAAATTCGTTTACATTAAATATGCGAGCTAATTCCATTTATACTTTATTCATTATTGTGCCAGAAATCGTGCCCCAAAAACTGGAAATAATTGCAAGATTACCTTAGTTTCTGGTCCTTTTCTCGTCTACTTTTTCCGGCATTCTCATTTGAAAAATTGGTCTAATCGGTTTGTCAGTGTAGTCATCAGAGTTTACGTTCGTTTTTGTTTTATTATATACTGAGATTATACATGGAATGGCCAGTTTACTAATTTTTGAAAAACAAACGTGAACTGATGTAAGTTCATACAGAAATAGCGAAAATAGTTATAATGTAAATTTTCTGCGGAAAAGCTCGGCTTCTGAAACATTTTGTCGTAAGTAACGAAAATGTGTCTTGCATGCTTTAAGCATCTAAATCCAAGTATGAAATTGAAACACAGCAACGCCTAACAACAAATTAACTGACGTAATAACTTATGAATACTATTTTCCAAATATAAAATAATAAAAAAATATTGCAGACGGATTAAATCGATGAAAGGTATCTAAAAGTCATATCAAAATCTTCATCTAGATCGAGTTTGTTAACCAATTGCAAAACATATCAAAAATACAGCTAGTCAAACGTACTGACGCATTTCGATATTCTAAGATCATCACCAGAGCACGACAGCAACTTTACTAGTGAGGATCATACCACAATTCGTATATATTATTATAATCAAGGTTGCGGTCTTGATATAAACACCTGACCCATTAATTACTTACATATGTCAGTATAAACTAAGAATTGTATAGTGTAGAATTGCCTTTTCTACACTATACAATTCTTAGTTTATACTGACATATGTAAGTAATTAATGGGTCAGGTGTTTATATCAAGACCGCATCCTTGATTATAATAATTGTTATCACCACCCGCGCAACCAATGTTCGTTTAATTCGTATATATGTTAAGGAATATCATATTTCCAGCTATGAACCCTCGCAGCCTTGCAAATATTGTACTTGATGAGATATGTCGGCTGCAAAATTTCTATGCAGACACGTAGTTAACACTTTTACAGCTTACGACACATGTAGGCAAGTTATAATTTTATACAGTCATGGACTGCGCGGGTGGTGATAACAATTATTTAAATCAAATTGGAATGTGTGAGATAAACACAAATCTCAATATATTTAACTAATCGCAAAATAAAGCAAAAATACAGTCGGGCACACATTCTGATACGTTTCGACACTCCATGGTTATCAATAAAGCACTTCAGCAAATTGACTTTTATAGCACCATAATGCAATTGGTATGAAAGATACGGAATACCATATTTGCGGTATTCTCCCTTTGTAGGCTGGCGCACAATGCACTTAACTTGACCTGTCGGCTGCACGGTTTCTATGCATTCAGAATATCAAGAGTGTTATAGCTCTCGCAACATGTATGCAAGTTTTAAATTGAAACTATCACTGATTACGCGAGTGGTGATAAAAATTACAATTATATTTATTCTGTTGCACAACATGGCAAAACTGCCATCATCCACACTGACAGATACTTGTTAACACTCTGTGATCATCACCAGTGAACGAAGGCAAATTGATTTTTGGGGATAATTAAGGTATAGATTATTAGATATGCGGATCTCACCTCTATCGGGTTGGTACGCATTCCACCAGACTGAAAAGGTCTGCTGCAGAAAATTTCAACACGATCAAAAACGTAAAACTATGGCAAATTATGGAAAACTCCATTACAGCATCAGATCATGATGTTCGCATACAAGAAATCTCGTTTACGCACCTGAGATTATACCTTTCGTTTATGCTGACTTTGGTCTATCCTTCAAAGCCGGTGTTTATATGTATGCCGGAGCACAATTTGTTCAGATATAGTTGTAATTCTCAATTTTGGTGAAATTTAGCATACATTTGCCGACACGACAGCCATATAGTTGGTATCATTAATAAGATCAGTATCTATTAAAAACTGTTAGCTGGCTTTGAAGTCGCATTGTCGAAGACTTTATTTGAAGTTCACTTCACTACAGTTGATATGCACATTTGTATAGAAGATTTTAACGTCAAATTGTCCCGCCCTCCTTGACCAAATATATTTTGAGTAGATGGTGTAATACTGGCTCCTACTAATGAGTCTCCTGTACGCACGAGCCGCATGTACACATGAAATTACACCTTCCGGTCATGCACTATTTAGTTTACTGTACTGGTCCTATGTGAACTAATTTTTTACAATGTACCCAACACCTAATACAGAAATGCATCTATCATTTTACGAAATTCATTTCATGTAGCAAATATTTACGTATATATATATATATATATATATATATATATATATATATATATATATATATATATATATATATTGTATGAAAGTTTAAATTGAAATAGGATTATTTCTTATTTCGAGATTACAATTTTATCGACTTTACTGTCATTCCTGCCCGTGCAAACTTTTCAGAATTTTATGCATAAATAAACACAAAATGCGTTGAGATTTTCGGCTAGTCAATTTAACATTATTATTGTTGTTCATATAAAAGGATTCGATCACATCAGAATACGTAACGGACGATATCTCAGCTATGATTGGTAAATTATTAAATTGGAATTGATGTTTAGTTTAAGCAAATAAATCGATTTTACGAAAGTTTTATAGATTACTATTAAGGTTGAGAATGGAATATGTTACTTTGTAAATTTATTAATATATATCAACTTAATTTTTTTCACTGTTGTTCGGTGTTACAATTTGAACTTCTGACAACAACTAAAAAACAAATAACGTGCCAGTATTTATTTAACTGTAAATCGTCGGTTGTAAACTACTGTTTATATAAACATCTGTGCCATTGTATTTAACCAGTCGTCGAACAACAAAAAAAAACTACCGCTAGCTGCAACGTACTTTGTTATGTTGTTCGACGACTGGTTAAATAAAATGGATTGGTGTTTACTTGAAGTTCGCAAACTTGACTTAAAGATTTGTTACCACTACCTGCCTAATCAATTATTGTTTAACTGTACTGGCTATATAAATTGCGCCAAATATTAAATTTACGCGTTTACTATCGGACTTATTGTTTTGCGATTCAAAGAAAGCATCTTTTGGTTAAATATATTTCATTTCGAGTAGTTCAGAATGTATTTGACAATGTTTTTCTAAGCTTATATTTTTGCATATTTCCTAATCGTCCACTTATAAATACTCGTGAACGGTTTTCTGTTTTTATCTAATTACTCAATCATAGGAAGTCAAATCCACCTTTGGTAAATTTCATCGAATTTTATTAAGGTTTTACTAATTGAGCAAACTTCTCTTCAACTAATATTTGTTAATTCAGTTAGTTAAAAAAAGATATTATTCAATTATTATTATTATTAGCAGATATATCCAGAAAATTATTTTTATGCCTGCATAATAAGGGCTATTATAAGAAACAAATTTTCTGATTATAGATTTGCTCAAATTGTAATGGAGTTGTCTTAATTTTAGCTTAATTAATTCAAAGTAATAATCCACAAGGTGTGGAACTGGCTTCAATTTGTTACATATTACTTTAGGTCATCAAAAATAAATTTCGATTTTTCACATTGGACTATAGACACAATAAAAATTGTCGGCTTCTAAATAGTGTGTACATCTGAAATTCTGTTTTGATAAACAGTTAAAATTGTTACATTTTTGGCGCTACTATGAGAATCGTTAACAAAGGAAACAAAAAATTCATTCTACAATGCTGTATTATGTAATTTTTTGTGAATGTTTAAAATCGATTCTCGCTTCTGTGAACTATGAAGGTGAAATATAGTTATCAATTGATCCAAATAATGTTTATGAATGGAATATTCTGGCCACAAAATTCTTCATAAAGTTGCTATTATTCAACATATGAAAGAACACGAAATTAATTTAAATGCACTAAAGCCAACAAAAATGACAATATTTCTCGAGTAAGCTTCATATATTTAATTAGGCATTAGGTACTACTCACCCAATAAAAATAAAGCTAAAATAGAACAACAAGTTTATTCCATGAAATAAATGTATACCCTCGGTGACAGGCGATAATATTTTGTTTACACTTACTTCGAAACATCTGTATGAACCCCTTTTGAAGTAATTTTTTTATATACTGTGTAAATTACAGTGTTATTCTTAAATTATTTCGAATTAAATTTTCTTTTAAGTTAAATGCGCATGGTATGTCTCTTAAGCATGACTCTTGCGTAAATATAATGAGCACTTTGGTTCGTGATCCAGATAAACGTAAATTTGTAACTATTAAGGAGAAAAATAAATTAAGATCGGTTTTAAATTTACAGAGGAATTTATTGATGAAACCTGTAATAGAGAAATTAGAAAAATCAAAATAAGACATAATGGTAAACTAGCTTATTTGAGTATTTATAGAACTTACCAACACAGTCCTATATTATTCGTAGCTAATCGTATCGTAAATCTATCAACATTAGATATTAACCGTAGTTTGAACGTGACAATTCAAAATGAAAGACTAGTTAAAATTGAGGTCAAACAGCGCAACATCTTTTAGAAAAGGGTAAGTTGAAATTTTAATTTGACGTTGCCTCTACGGTTTTAACACAACAAAAGGACAAATTTAAGCCTAACTACGAAATTAAACGTCTCAGAAATTAGTTAATATTGAATATTTTACATGTCAAAAGGCGAATAAAGAATGAGATATGGTTCTGATAAGTTAATGCGATTATAATAATAAAATGTTAAAACAGTTGAGTAATGCTGATGCATTAAATAAAATAGCACAAGACTCAACTGTTAGATTACAAAAGCAAGTAAACTTATAAACCAATAGCAAGATTCTTAATAATGAATTGAAATTCGCTCATGGTATCACGCTCATACAGGGAGATACGATAGCAACCAATGTTTACGGCTTGGTTAAAATTTCTAAACCTGGTCAACCCCTAAAAAATTATTGTCAATGTCCAGCTCTCAACAACATATAAAATGACTAAATTTTTATGTCACTGAAAAAGAAATTATTCCTATTTCTCAAACCGTACATTGACAAACTCTTATCTGTTAGTTGAAATTGTTGATAAATGCATACTAGTTGAATCCGTTAGTTCGGTGAGTCTAAATATATTTTATATGTACAAAAATACTCTGGTACCTGAAACCCTGGATTTTTTTGGATGCATTCTGCCTGATCACCAGCTAATATAAGAAGGAAGCAAAATGAGAAATTGGATATTTTATGGAGATGAAGTGTATGTGTATGTAAATCACTTATTTTTATTATATTTAAAAAAAAATTAGACGTATCTCAAAGGAATAAACTGTGTCGTTTTAAATAGCAACAATCCTTATGTATTATTTAAATCAAGTTTGCGAGCTTGAGCTAAATGCCAATCGCATTACATTTAACAAGACGCACAATATAGTAAAACTACCGTCAGACGGACTGTATTATAATATATATATATATATATATATATATATATATATATATATATATATAGAAATAATAAAAATTGCGCTCCTCAGTAATTAATCATTAATAGTTCAGTAGTAAGAAAAAATACACACACTGACTATACATTAGTTTAGAAAATGAATGAAAGAAGGGTTGCTTAGGTTTATATAATCACACAAAGATTGGTTGCGGGAGCTGAAAACGATCGTTTAAATGAAGTTTGTGATCCTGATATAAACACCAGTTCCATTAAGTACGTACGTTTGTCAGTATAAATTAAGCATTTTATGTTGTAGTAAAAGCAACTCATCTTGTTTACAGGTTTCGATCTTATATATATATATATATATATATATATATATATATATATATATATATATACTTGTCACTAAACTAAGCATCGCATATATGGTGGGATTTGTATTTTTATCATGACCGTAACCGGGATTTGCATAATTGTTATCACCGCCCACGAAATCAATACTTGTTTAATTAAAGCAGTTTTGTTACAAAATTCGCGCATTAGTTTCGTATGTAAAACTGTCGACAAAAATTCATAAAATCAAATTATTATCTTTCAGTTAAACTATTCTTGTGGTGAATAACAGAATAAAATTAATAGCTTTTGACTGGGTAGGTGTAAGTGAAATGAAAAGCACTTAAGGTTTGTACTTTCGGAAACGAGGGCGTCTCTACGAAAATTGGCAAGGGTCTAAGAAAGTTGGGGCAATTAGCATTTGCGCAATAATGAAGCAAGACGGAAAATCATCAATTTTTGTGGGAATAAGCTCAGAGTGGTTGAGCGTTATTATTTCTAACCATTGAAATAATAATCATCTACATTGATAGCCTGTCAAAAATACTGTGGGAAATTATATTTATTTTTTCAAAGAATTGCTTCTGTACATTTATTCATCTTAATCAATGCTGAATCATAAAGGCAATAAAGTGGACTAAAAAGTTGCTTACATTTATATTCTCCATAAATGGTGGTCAACTGCGATATAATTGGCGTCTATAATATGGAGTAGTAAGAGATGTCCTATGCGACGGGACAATCGAATCTTAGTCAATTGTATCAAATTTGCAGATGGAAAAGAATAGATACATTGCACAGTGTATAAAATCGGGTGGTCATATTGTTTACAGAATAAGAAGTAATTTGCTTTATGCGTGGCCATGTTTAACATGATGAAGATGATGATGCTAATGATACTGACGACAATGCATAGGAAGAAAACGAAGGAGAAGCAGAAATAGGAGAAGAAAAAGAAGAAGCAAATGAAGGTGATGATGATGATGATGTTGATGACATCGACAATGCAAAAGGAGAAGCCGATGTAGACAAAGAAAAACAAGATAAAGAAAATGATGATGATGATGATGATGATGATGATGATGAATATTATTATTATTATTATTATTATTATTATTATTATTATTATTATTATTATTATTATTATTATTATTATTATGTTGAAGATGATGATACAAAAGATAAAGAATATGGTATTAAATGTTGACATTGGAATAACTAAGCCTATAATTTTTATAATGAGTGTAAATATCTCGAAGAAAATTTTATTATTGATGACAGCTATGATAACGATGATGAAATTGATAATGACGATAAAAGAGATGATGCGAGAAATGATGAAGATCATGATGTTAACGATGATGATGTTACAGAAGATTAAGAATATGATATTGTATTGGTGACTTTGGAGTTAACTTCGCTTAGAATTTTTATAATGAGTTTGTATATTACGATGAGAATTATAGTACTGATAATAATTACGCTGATGATGAAGATGGTTGTGATGATGATGATGATAATGATGATGATGACATCAATAATGTTGAGTATGATGATACAGAAGATAAATAATACGGTATTGCATTGTTGACATTGGGATAACTACGCTTATAATTTCTATAAAGAGTGTGAATATCTCGATTAAAATTGTACTATTGATGATAGTTACGATAAAGATGATGAAATTGATAATGACGATAAAAGAGATGATGCGAGAAATGATGAAGATCATGATGTTAACGATGATGATGTTACAGAAGATTAAGAATATGATATTGTATTGGTGACTTTGGAGTTAACTTCGCTTAGAATTTTTATAATGAGTTTGTATATTCCGATGAGAATTATAGTATGGATAATAATTACGCTGATGATGAAGATGGTTGGGATGATGATGATGATAATGATGATGATGACAACAATAATGTTGGGTATGATGATACAGAAGATAAATAACACGGTATTGCATTGTTGACATTGGGATAACTACGCTTATAATTTCTATAATGAGTGTGAATATCTCGATTAAAATTGTACTATTGATGATAGTTACGACAAAGATGATGAAATTGATAATGACGATAAAAACGATGATGCGGGAATTGATGAAGATTATGATGTTAACGATGATGATGATAGAGAAGATGAAGAATATGATATTGTATTGGTGACTTTGGAGATAACTTCGCTTAGAATTTTTATAATGAGTTTGTATATTCCGATGAGAATTATAGTACTGATAATAATTACGCTGATGATGAAGATGGTTGTGATGATGATGATGATAATGATGATGATGACATCAATAATGTTGAGTATGATGATACAGAAGATAAATAATACGGTATTGCATTGTTGACATTGGGATAACTACGCTTATAATTTCTATAAAGAGTGTGAATATCTCGATTAAAATTGTACTATTGATGATAGTTACGATAAAGATGATGAAATTGATAATGACGATAAAAGAGATGATGCGAGAAATGATGAAGATCATGATGTTAACGATGATGATGTTACAGAAGATTAAGAATATGATATTGTATTGGTGACTTTGGAGTTAACTTCGCTTAGAATTTTTATAATGAGTTTGTATATTCCGATGAGAATTATAGTATGGATAATAATTACGCTGATGATGAAGATGGTTGGGATGATGATGATGATAATGATGATGATGACAACAATAATGTTGGGTATGATGATACAGAAGATAAATAACACGGTATTGCATTGTTGACATTGGGATAACTACGCTTATAATTTCTATAATGAGTGTGAATATCTCGATTAAAATTGTACTATTGATGATAGTTACGACAAAGATGATGAAATTGATAATGACGATAAAAACGATGATGCGGGAATTGATGAAGATTATGATGTTAACGATGATGATGATAGAGAAGATGAAGAATATGATATTGTATTGGTGACTTTGGAGATAACTTCGCTTAGAATTTTTATAATGAGTTTGTATATTCCGATGAGAATTATAGTACTGATAATAATTACGCCGATGATGAAGATTGGGATGATGATGATGATGAATGGATGATGATGACAAATCAACAATGTTGAGTATGATGATACAGAAGATAAATCAAACATCGGTATTGCATTATTGACATTGGGATAACTACGCTTTGCACTCTATAATGAGTGCGAATATCTCGATTAAAATTGAACATTACGATAGTAATACGAATCAAAGATGATGAAATTGATAACGACGATAAAACGATGATGGAATTGGATGAAGATTTATGGATGTTAACGACGATGATGATGAGGAAGATGAAGAATATGATATTGTATTGGTGACTTCGGAGGATAACTTCGCTTAGAATTTTTATAATGAAGCTTCGTATATTCGATGAGAATTCAGTGGAATTAGATTAATAATTACGCTGACGATAAAGATGGTTGTGATGATGATGATGATAATGATGATGATGACATCAATAATGTTGAGTATGATGATACAGAAGATAAATAATACGGTATTGCATTGTTGACATTGGGATAACTACGCTTATAATTTCTATAAAGAGTGTGAATATCTCGATTAAAATTGTACTATTGATGATAGTTACGATAAAGATGATGAAATTGATAATGACGATAAAAGAGATGATGCGAGAAATGATGAAGATCATGATGTTAACGATGATGATGTTACAGAAGATTAAGAATATGATATTGTATTGGTGACTTTGGAGTTAACTTCGCTTAGAATTTTTATAATGAGTTTGTATATTCCGATGAGAATTATAGTATGGATAATAATTACGCTGATGATGAAGATGGTTGGGATGATGATGATGATAATGATGATGATGACAAAAATAATGTTGGGTATGATGATACAGAAGATAAATAATACGGTATTGCATTGTTGACATTGGAATAACTACGCTTATAATTTCTATAAAGAGTGTGAATATCTCGATTAAAATTGTACTATTGATGATAGTTACGATAAAGATGATGAAATTGATAATGACGATAAAAACGATGATGCGGGAATTGATGAAGATTATGATGTTAACGATGATGATGATAGAGAAGATGAAGAATATGATATTGTATTGGTGACTTTGGAGATAACTTCGCTTAGAATTTTTATAATGAGTTTGTATATTCCGATGAGAATTATAGTACTGATAATAATTACGCTGATGATGAAGATGGTTGTGATGATGATGATGATAATGATGATGATGACATCAATAATGTTGAGTATGATGATACAGAAGATAAATAATACGGTATTGCATTGTTGACATTGGGATAACTACGCTTATAATTTCTATAAAGAGTGTGAATATCTCGATTAAAATTGTACTATTGATGATAGTTACGATAAAGATGATGAAATTGATAATGACGATAAAAGAGATGATGCGAGAAATGATGAAGATCATGATGTTAACGATGATGATGTTACAGAAGATTAAGAATATGATATTGTATTGGTGACTTTGGAGTTAACTTCGCTTAGAATTTTTATAATGAGTTTGTATATTCCGATGAGAATTATAGTATGGATAATAATTACGCTGATGATGAAGATGGTTGGGATGATGATGATGATAATGATGATGATGACAACAATAATGTTGGGTATGATGATACAGAAGATAAATAACACGGTATTGCATTGTTGACATTGGGATAACTACGCTTATAATTTCTATAATGAGTGTGAATATCTCGATTAAAATTGTACTATTGATGATAGTTACGACAAAGATGATGAAATTGATAATGACGATAAAAACGATGATGCGGGAATTGATGAAGATTATGATGTTAACGATGATGATGATAGAGAAGATGAAGAATATGATATTGTATTGGTGACTTTGGAGATAACTTCGCTTAGAATTTTTATAATGAGTTTGTATATTCCGATGAGAATTATAGTACTGATAATAATTACGCTGATGATGAAGATGGTTGTGATGATGATGATGATAATGATGATGATGACATCAATAATGTTGAGTATGATGATACAGAAGATAAATAATACGGTATTGCATTGTTGACATTGGGATAACTACGCTTATAATTTCTATAAAGAGTGTGAATATCTCGATTAAAATTGTACTATTGATGATAGTTACGATAAAGATGATGAAATTGATAATGACGATAAAAGAGATGATGCGAGAAATGATGAAGATCATGATGTTAACGATGATGATGTTACAGAAGATTAAGAATATGATATTGTATTGGTGACTTTGGAGTTAACTTCGCTTAGAATTTTTATAATGAGTTTGTATATTCCGATGAGAATTATAGTATGGATAATAATTACGCTGATGATGATGATGGTTGTGATGATGATGATGATAATGATGATGATGACAACAATAATGTTGGGTATGATGATACAGAAGATAAATAATACGGTATTGCATTGTTGACATTGGAATAACTACGCTTATAATTTCTATAAAGAGTGTGAATATCTCGATTAAATTGTACTATTGATGATAGTTACGATAAAGATGATGAAATTGATAATGACGATAAAAACGATGATGCGGGAATTGATGAAGATTATGATGTTAACGATGATGATGATACAGAAGATGAAGAATATGGTATTGTATTGGTAACTTTGGAGATAACTTCGCTTATAATTTTTATAATGAGTGCCAATATTCCGATAAGAATTATAGTATGGATTATAATTACGCTGATGATTAAAATGGTGATGATGATGATGATGATGATGATGATGATGATGACGATGATACAGTAGTTGCAGAATATGGTATTATATTTTTTATTTAAGTTATGTCAACGCTTATAATTTTATAATGAGATTAAATATCTCGATGATATCTATATTATTGATAATAATTACGATGATATTGATGCGGGTACGAATTATAGTTAATATGGTATTGTATTGTTGACAGTGGATAAAACTATGCTTATTACTTTTATAATAAATGTGAATTTACCAACGGTAATTATAGTATTGATGATAATTACGATGATGATGAAAATGATGATGGTAAAATAGATTAAGAATGTGGTGCTGTATTTTTTATGTTGGAGTAAACTATGCTTATAATTTTTATAATGAGTGTGAATATTCCTATGATAATAGTATTATTTATGATAATTTTAATGATAATGTTATTGATCGGCTATTTTGTAGATGCGAATAATATTGTGATTTTGAGTCTGTGAAAGAGATGTGTGAATTTGGGAAACCGTGTTTAAATTATGTAATATATAAAATGAATTAATTAGTTTAGTTATATTTAAACTTAATTCAAAGTCAACTGAATTAATGGTTTATTATCATATGTAGCATACTCCAATTGGTGTTGTCTGGAAGGATATTCCTAATAACAGCTCATGATTTCTTCCTAAAAAGACAACTTTCTCACAATAGCCAGTAGCACCAAGGAGTTTCGATTCATTAGTATATCAATTTGACGGGAATTTCTTTACCAATTTGTCATCAGACGGGCAATACATGTTTTAATTTTGAATAATCTGTTATGTTTGACATTATATCCTACCAGAATTGTTTCGTCTTGTAAAACATCACTGTTTGCCAATTGTCTAGGTGCGCAAAACCTAATACACAATTGAATATATATACATATATATAGATATGTATATATATATATATATATATATATATATATATATAGTTCTAACCACAAACAGTATCTAACTGTTATATTAATTGAATGATGTCATGATTATAGCGAAATGTGATGAATGATATCGATCAAGGTCTGAGTGTTTGGATTTGTTAAGGTAATTCGTGTTCAGAAATAGCTGCAAGTCTCAAATTTGGTGAACTTTAGCATACATTAAAATCCATTGTGTTGGTACTATGTACCGACTCGCCAACCATAATATTGGTAACATAATTTTGGTATCGGTTACTGACACAATAGCCATAGTGTTGGTACTCATTTGAGATTTGGTTTATATATTATATATAGTGAGTTGGCTTTGAATTCGCATTGTTGAAGACGTTATATGAAGTTAGCTTCTCTACTACAGGTTTACACATTCGCATAGGAGATTGTACCGTCTTATTTTCCCACATTTATGGTACAAATTTATAGTGGCTAAAGGTAGTACTACCGGCTCCTACTGATGAGTCGCCAGTAAACACGAAACAAATGTGCACGAGATTATACTTTCCGTTCATTCTATATTTTATTTATCCTTCTAATCATATTTTAACTTATTTGTTACTAGGTACGCAACACCTCATACACAATTGACTCATCATATTGCGTATTTCAAGCTTTTCCTAAGGCAAATACATGTTTCTGGTCAAAGCTTCTGTTACTATTACACAGCTTGGCAACTCCGGCTAGTTTGAAATTATCCCTTGTGCATAGGACGCTTCTACTAGATTATATATTCTTCCTATCAAAACAAATCGTCATCAGTAACATCTCGGACATTAATCGGCAGTTTTATTATTTGTCCAACAAAATAATTTTCGCTGGTTAGAAGAATTAAAATTAGTTTGCGAAACTGGCGATTGTATAATTACCTGACGCGTATTAGTTAAAAATCAGACCATGTCGTTCTCTGCTGCCATTGTGTATTCTCCATTTGTGTGAACTAACTGGCGAATTGACAAAAAAGCAACTTAGATAATATCAATTTGCAACTCAATGTTGGGAGCTGGTAAATAGCCCTATACTAACTATATATTTATTCAAGCAATGTGGTACAAGTGGACATTACAATATCCATGAATGGCAATTCAGGGAGTAATGGTGATAACTTCATATAGAGTGTTTTGCAGCGTCAATTTAAAGGCAACTATTTATGTATAATATATAACGAGCCTGCAAATGGTATACAAAAGGTGGATTGCTGGATCACTAAATTTTATCGATATTGAGAATTGCGACTTATGAATAACTTTTACTTCAGCATATCAATACACTCTGGCCTTGATCGGCTTCAGGCATCACATTTATCGTTAATCCCGGCATCATTCAATTCAATATCTAATATTTATATAGTGCTTTTATGCGGAGAAACAGTATATATATATATATATATATATATATATATATATATATATATGCAAGTGTAGATTAATTATGAGATACCTAGTAACAAATTAGTTGTGGGTGCATAAGTTGCAATTCCAATTAGGTCGAAATTTACTCAATCCAGAAATCCATTGTGTTGTCACAGGCCCACGTTCCGTACATTGAATATCATTGTGTTGATGCTGTATTATATATATATATATATATATATATATATATATATATATATATATAATTTATATAACGAGTTGCCATTACATTTGCGTTGTTGAAGACTGTAGATTGGATAAATTCCATTTGCGATATAAATGCCCATTTGTGTAGGAGTATTTACCGTCGATTTGTCCCAAATACCTTGACCAAATATATAGTGGGTGTAGGGCATGGTACCGACTACTACTGATGAGTCTCCGTCAAAGAGGAAACGCGTGTGTACATAAGATTATACCTTTCGTTCATGCTGCATTTTGTTTATACTTCTCATCGTATTTGAAATAATTTGTTACTAGGTACGCAATACCTAATACACAATTGCATACATATTAGTTCTCCACAGTAACATTGCACAGTTAAAGTTTGTCGCATATTTGTTGTGCGAGTGGTTCAAATTCTGTTTGGTGGTAATTTCATGTCTTCTAGAATGATTAAAACAGTTGCTTTATGCATCGAGCTATCGTTTATTAATTAATTAATTGACTTAGTTGAATGGTGTAGAGGCTGAAATTAAGTTAAGATTCTGACTGCGGAAAATGTGTGCAGCCGAAATTCCAGTCTACCTTGACCCATGGGAGCCCATTTGTCGTACAGTTTATTTGTGATTACGAGAGTTCGAAACGCGGCAGATCGTGTGACTGGCGGCACTATAATGTTGGTATCAGTTACTAACATAATAGCCATAGTGTTAGTATCCTTTACAGAATCGGTATATATATTATATAGTGTGAGTTAGCATTGAAGTCGCATTGTCGTTGACTTCAGATTATGTTAGCTTCACTATTACAGGTTTACACATTCGTCTAGGTGATTGTACCGTCCTATTATTCCACATTCTTCTACCGAATATATAGTGGTTAAAGGGCGTAATACCGGCTCCTCCTGATGAGTCGCCAGTAAGCACGAAACGAATGTGCATGAGATTATACTTTCCGTTCATGCTGCCTTTGGTTTATCCTTCTGGTCACAACTGACCTAATTTGTTACTAGGTTCGCAAAACCTAATACATACTTGCATATATAATAGTTCTTCGCAACAAACAGTATTTAACTGTAATATATTGAATTGAATGATGTCATGCTTACCGCGAAATGTGAGAACTGATATCGATCAAGGCCAGGGTGTATGGATTTACTGGAGTAACAGGTGTTCAGAAATTGTTTTAATTTTCAATTTGGGTGAACTTTAGCATAAATTGATATCCATCATGTTTGTACCATGTACCGACACGGCAACCATAGTTTTAGTACCATGTATCTTTTCGGTACTACAATGTTGGTATCGGTTAATAACACAATAGTCATAGTGTTAGTATCCTTTATAGACTCGGTATATATATTATATAGAGTGAGTTGGCGTAGAAGTCGCATTGTCGAAACTATTCGATGTTAGCTATTCTACTGCAGGTTTACACATTCTTCTAGGAGATTGTATCGTTCTATTATCCCACATTGCTAACACAATTATATAATGGTTAAAGGGCGTAGTATCGGCTCCTACTGATGAGTCGCCAGTAAGCGCGAAACGAATGTGTATGAGATTATACTTTCTGTTCATGCTTTCTTTGGTTTATCCTTCTGGTTCCAACTGAACTAATTTGTTACTAGGTCCGCAACACCTCATACATGCTGAGGATAAATGAGTTGCAGTTTGTTTTCTCATTTGCATTGTCTGGAAGAATAAGTCTTCAATAAAGTTTTGTAACATACTTACAGGTACTCTTTCAATATAACGTTGAACAATGACGAATATTTTATTATTTAATTTGCTATTTTAGTATGGATAGTAATAGCAAAAGTCATGTTGCATATGGAGGTTATTTTCAAGATAATTTTCGTGACACAAATAAATATTACAACTGTTATAAAAGTAAGCATTCCAATATTGACGTTGAAGATGACAATAAAAATGAAGATAGTGTTGAATATATTAATAATTACCTAGGCGATAGCTTCGTCGATGAGAAGGAGGATAAGATTAGAACTATAATTCCGCATAATCTTGTTGCTAAACTTGACGTTACTAATTTTTCTAACGGTGAGTGTAGCTTTGTTGTCGACCACGTAGATGACGATTTGAATTTATTAACAAACTTGTTGATTTCATTTGGAAAATTCTTGATAATGCAGTGATTGATTATGGTAATTTTTACCATTTTAGAGTCAAATGTTTTAATTTATGATGCAGAAGGCAAGTATGCTTGTGTCCAAGATTTTGATTATGTAATTTCAAAATACTACTACTACTACTAATACTACGATTAATCCTATTTTTACTGCGACGACTAGTACTAATGAAAATATCAATAATAATAATCAAATAGTTATTTTAAACTGGCGTATTGGTTGTGCTGACCTGATAACTAAAATGGGAATAAAGATCATTAGTTGGGTAATGATAATGATGATTATGATCGTGATGAGAATCGTGATGATTATGGTAATAATGATAATTTTCATGACGATGGCGATGATGAACCTGATAATTATGATGATTTTGATAATGATAAGCATGATTTTATTGATGATGATATGAACATTTATTCTAATTATCGTGATAAAGATGCTGGTGATGATAGATACGATCATGATCGTAATCATTATTATGATGACGACGAAGATGATTGCTATAATCTTACTGATATTGAACTGTAAATTGATGATGAAGAGGTTAATAATTAAACTAATAGAAATATAGCTAACAATATATATTACTCACATGACGACCGACGTGCCAATCGAAAACTCAACTAATAAATATTACTGAGAATTTTGGGCAGGTAGTTTATCTATTTCCAGTTGCGCCACATGGTTCGATTTAATTACTATGATGTCCGTAAATATTCAGTGTTCTGATAAAAACTTGATGGCTTTGTTAACAATGATGATGAAATTGAAGAAATTTCCGAGTACATAATTAAACAACTATAAATTAATATAAATAAGTTAATAATCAATAAATAAATATGAATCATATGAACACAACTTGTTGCTTACATGTAATTATATATATATATATATATATATATATATATATATATATATATATAGATGTAAATGATTAGGACAGATATTTAAATGGAAAATTAAATTCCTACAGGATATATATATATATATATATGGATTTTTAACTGGCTGATAAACCATTCGTTATTAAAGACTCCATATTCGGTATTTTCCAAACGTTCATGTTATACTATATTCATTCAACAGATATTACAAATCTCACTGTCTTTAAAACCTATTTCACACAGGATGAGATTAGGTAAAACGGTAATTAAGGATTACTGAAATACAATTAAAATTAAAAAAAGTTGTTTCTACTTATACACGTCAGAAAAATTATTAAATAAATCGAGACTTCACGGATAGGCGTTTCTGCCAATACACATAATTTGCTTATACTTATTCCATAATTGTCAATTTGGATAAGAGTATATATATATATATATATATATATATATATATATATATGTGTGTGTGTGTGTGTGTATGTGTGTTTAGGTTGTTCCTTTTTTGGGGGTGTGTGGGTAATTTCGTTGATACATATGAGTATAGGAGAATAGGTATTTTGGACTGGATATGGGGACAAACAAGAACCAACACTTTAGGAAGTAAAATAAATATAAATAGATCTGTCTTGAATGAGGATATTAAATTTGCTTTGTTTTTTTCTGTTAGTATGGTGTGAACCCCGAAGATGGGACCGAAAACAAACCCCGAAAATTTGGAGACATTCTGAAAAGATTGGTTCGTGGACAATTTCAGGAAAAATTATTGTGGATGGCTTCCGAGTGACGTAAAAATTGAGTGTCCATCAATTAATGGTCAACAAAATCTGTGCACCTGAAAATGTAAATGAATCAAGATTTTACCGACCTACGAGTGCTATCAATTATCCCGCAACAGCAAACGCTGAAGCAAAAAGTAATAATATGTAGACACTGCTAGCATAGATGATACGAAACAAAATATACTAATTATGTGAATAATAATGCTGAATATAGAGGAGCTAATTTTATTATAAATAATAATAACGGTAATGATTATTATTATTATTAATATTGTTACCATTCCTAAAATCATTAGTGGTAGCAGCATTAGTTGTAGTAGTAATAGATGAAGAAATGGTAGAACCAGTAGTAGTTGCAATATTATTATTCAATTTATTACATATTATAAATAATAATAGCAAAATTAATAATATTAATAGTTGATATGGGGAATCGGAAAATAATATTATTAATTTTAAAAAATAATATATATTAAAAAACAACATTAATCACATAAAGGTTAGATACTGTTTGTGGCAAAAATTGGTAACTGATATCGACCAAGGCCAGAGTGTATGGATTTGTTGGAGTAACAGGTGTTCATAAATAGTTGTAATTCTCAATTTCGGGGAGCTTTAGCAAACATTTAATTCAAATGTATCAGTATATAATACCTATTCGGCATCCACTGTGTTGGTACCATGTATTTTTTAGGCAACCATAATGTAAGGTACTGACACAATAGCCATAGTGTTTTTTCCATTTACAGGCTTTTTATATGCCTTTATATTTAGTCAGTTGGCTTAGAAGTCACATTTTCGAAGAATTCAGATGAAGTTAGATCATCTACTTCACTTTTAACTCATTCGTATAGGAGATAGTACGTCCTGTGCCCTGACATTCCTCACCAAAAAATAGAGTTAGTAAAGGGTGTAAAAGCGGCTCCTACTGATGAGTCGCAAGAAAACACGTAACGAATGGGCACAAGATTAAATTTTCCAATCATGCTGTCTTAGGTTCATCCTTC